>QUSF01000124.1:678044-707175 GCA_003676055.1 Chloebia gouldiae
TCCTCATGTCCTAAATCAATGTTTTCCTCTCAATTTCCTGGATCAGTTCTCTTAATTTCCTTGAGTTGTGTTATCCTCTCAATTTCCTGGAGCTGTGTTCTCCTCTGAGTGCCCTGAATCAGTGTTTCCTTCTCAGTTTCCTGGATCAGTGTTCTCCTCCCCATGTCCTAAATCAGTGTTTTCCTCTTAATTTCCTTGAGCTGTGTTCTCCTCTCAGTTTCCTAGATCAGTGCTCTCCTCCCAATGTCCTGGATCAGTGTTTTCCTCTCCATTTCCTGGAGCTGTGTTCTCCTCTCACCTGGACAATCCCCGTTGGCTGGAGGGGGTGCCCCATGCCAGCAGCACCACAGCAGAGGGTGTCAGAGGAGAAAAGCAAAATGGTGAGCAGGGGACACTGACTCTGTCCCCAGAGTTCTCAGTGACCTTGGCAGAGGCTCCTCCTGAGCACGGCTCTGCTGTCCCTGCTCCCCATCGGTCCTCCCCAGCTGAGGCTGTGCCCAGCTGCCCCAAGGAGCAGCTCTGCCTCCCCAAGCAGCTCCCACCTCCTCATCCCCGGGAGGCCCCAGTATTTCAGAGAGGAACCATTTCCCCTTCATGCTGCAGAGTAAAAAAGGATTTTACTTTTTTTTTTTTTTGGTTGTTTTTCCTTTCTCCCCCCCTCTATTAAGTCTGTGACTAGAACATTGTGGCTTTTAAGTTTATTCCAACTGTTTGATATTTTACATAATCGTATTATTTATGTGACAAGATTAGAAGTACTCTGCATGCTGACAGGCAAGCAGCACACACACGATTTCTTGCCAATCCTTCACGAATTTGCATTGTATTCCTGACTTCTTCGAGGCTGTGCAGATTGTGGCGCTGGGCGGGGAGAGAGGTGTGGGTTCAGACAGAGGGGGAAGAGGGAGGAAAGCTGCTCATCCCTCATCCTCTGGGATCTTCTAGAGCTTGGCACTGCCACACTGGGGCTGATGGCAATACCTGGCCAGGCATCAAACCCTTGGCCTCTCCCAGCGAGGGCTGAGCACACAAAGGTGTTTGGTTTAATATCCCGCTGCTCGCCCGTGGGATACTTGATTTATTCTGTGCCTGTAAACATTCATTTCACACCTAAACAGGGGCAGGTTCATCACTTCTGCAATCATCATTTATTCATGTCGTGAGGGTTGCAGGAAGGAGAGATAAATGGATTTCCGTGAAATTGGTGCTCCAGGCTGCTCAGGAGGCTCCATCCTTCTCACCAGGCTCTGAGCAGGGTGGAAAATCTTCCGCCCTTCAGCTCCTCTGCCCTGGTGCTTGCACAGCCTCCTCTGCAGGGCTGTGCCATGCCTGGAGCCAGGACAGAGGATTCTGGCCCCAAAACCAGCCAGGGAACACTGGGGCCCTCATTCCAGGCACCTCAAGGTCCCAGCTGTGCTTGAGGGATGGCTTGTGCTGAGATTATCTTGCTGTGGCCCCTTGCTTTGCTGCCTTCCTCTGCTCCGAGGGAGCTTTCTGATCTCTGCATTAAGGCAAGTGTTTGATAAATAGCCTGTTTTGGGAATGTGTGTGGGGATAAAACCCACCCTTCCAACGAGGAAAAACCCCTGCCATGAAAAGATGAGAGGGGCTGTTCACGAGCCCTCAGAGCCATCCTGGAGGCCACAGAGCCTGGGACCTCCCTGTGCCCATTGGGGCTGGAATGAACCTCCCCAGTGCCCACAGGGCATCACACCCTGATGGGGATACCCAACACCCAGCTGGCCTCGGCCAGGGGCTGCTCACCCTGCACACCCCAGCATGGCAGAGCAAGCCCCAAACCCCCAGAGATGGATGTGCCCTCCCTAAATAATTCATGACTCGAGCTTGTGCTTGCCTTCCTTTGTTATCTCGTTACGAATGAAAAAAATGAACCAAGATTAAAGAGCTCTGGCTCTGTTTCCAAATTTATGGGCATTTAAATGTGATGTCTGAGTCTGTTACTGCTCTGCTGCCAGGCTGACTCAGTCAGAGCTCAGTGTGGGTACCAGGGCAGTGCCGTGCTCAGCTGTGTCACACCCTGTCAGCATCCTGCACCCCGGGGATGAGGGCACAGCCACGGGGACTTCACATTGTCCCCAAGGTCCCCAGCTGCACCACTGCTTCCTCCTCCTCCTCACCATCACTGCTCTGCCCCGCTTCCCTGTGCCCTTTGCCCTCCCCACCGCGGAGCAGCCCAGCTCTGAGCTCGTGAGCCTTGCAGAGATAATTTGATTTTACCCTCTGGAAGGGACCATTCCTCCCTGCCCAGCCTGGAACTGGGAAGGGCTAACTCAGATTTACACCTTAAATTTATAAACTGAAATGATGTGAGAAGAGTCCAGGGTGCTCCCCTGGCACCCTGTGATGAGAGCACAGCTGGGCTCTCCCTGCCTCCTAATCAGCCCCTATTTTATAGCAATGAAATTCTGCTGTGTCCAGGGGGAGCCTGCGGGGTCACACCTGTGCTGAGAACACCTGCACAGCTCCAGGCACTCAGGACAGGCAGGGACAGCCAGGAGCTTCCCCCTGCTGCCCACAGGTGAGCCCAGGGAGCACAAGCTGGGCTGGGCTGGGACAGGAGTGTCACCTCCATCAGCCTGGTGCCAAGGGATGCTCTGCTCACACCCTTCGGGAGGGCTGGGCTGCCCAGTGCCACTGACCCCAGCACTGGGAATGAGCGAGGAGAGAGGGGAATGTGAGGGAATTCCTACAGGACATTGGAAATGCAGAACAAAGAAATGACTCAGGGATTTTTTTTTGCCAAGACAGATTTGTTTCTGGAATCCTCAGCATCTGAATGCCCTGCAGAGCCCTCCCATCTCTCACCTTTCCAGTGAAGCCAGTCTGCCCACCGTGGTCCATTTCCACACAAAAACACTGCAGTTTTAAAACACAAAACCAGCTGACGATGAGGACACTGCAGCCACCCTGTCCCCATCACACCTGGCGCTGATGCCACGTGTCCTCAAGCACAGCTTGTGATGTCCCAGCTGCCCATCTGCAGGGGCACAGGTACCCTGTGCGCTGATAACCTTCTGCCAGGCCCAGGGTCCCTTCCTCCCCAGGAGGGAGAGCGAATTTTTATACAGACAGATACTTAAAGGACAAGGGGGGATGGTTTTAAAGAGACAGACAGGTTTAAATTGGATTTTAGGAAGAAATTCTCCCCTGTGAGGGTGGGCAAGCCCTGGCACAGGGTGCCCAGAGCAGCTGTGGTTGCCCCTGGATCCCTGGCAGTGCCCAAGGCCAGGCTGGACACTGGGGCTGGGAGCACCTGGGACAGTGGGAGGTGTCCCTGCCATGGCAGGGGTGGCATGGGATGAGCTCTAAGATCTTTTCCAATGCAAACCTTTTGATTCTGCGATTTCTAAACCCACAGGCAATTCCTGGCATTTGATTTGGAGGTTCTGCTCTGTGTTCCACACTCCCCTCTTTGCTGATTGCAGCATGGGCAAGGGCAGATAGTGCCCCTCACCAAGGACAGCTTTGCCAAAGGGATGCTGATCCAAGACCCTCCCTCCTGCCTCGGTTATTATCCAAAAATTAGCTTTAACTGGGGAGGTTTGTGCATCCTGCATCAATGTCCATCTGACAGGGGCTGAACTGACTCAGAAATAAAGAGCACAATGCAGACAGGGTGAGAGGAAAATAGCTCTAATGTAAAAATAAACGGTGTCCAGCCACCCACTGCGTCCAGCTGAGCTCCCAGTGGGGTCTCACATGCCTAACACAGAGCAGCAGCTGCCCTTTCATTAGCAGCTTGCTCGTTTTCTCTCCCTACAGCTGAATTCCTCCTAAAAAAAAGAGACACAAAGTGACAGGAAGGAGACAGAGCCCCTGCCTGGCAGCCCTGAGGCTGGTGCGCTCTTGGTGGTGGGGCTGCAGTGCCTGGCTCTGGCTGAGAGTGTGGGGAGGTGAGAGGAGCCCTCTGACCCTGCCCGGCCCCACAGCCCCTGTGGGAAGGGATCACTGCCCTGCTCTGTGCCCCATCCACTGCTTCCCCAGGAGCTCTTGGTGCTTCCAGGGCTCTGCTGTGTTTGTCCTTCTCTTTAGGGCCTTTACTGGCTAGCACAATTTCTTAAGGCACTTAAGATGTATTTCTACTTACTTAAAACTGTAACTTACACTTACTTTAAACTTAAACCTACATTTCTACTTCGTATCTCTGTGGCTTAATGTATCTTAATTTTTCTAAGGGCTTTAATTCAACAGACAGGGCTACCCTGTGCTTCTGCTGGCCTTGAAATTCTGGGTTCATCCAGCTGCTCATTCCCTGCTCAGTGGATGCCTCCTAAGTCCAGGGGACACCACAGATTCCACACCATCAGGTCCAGATTTGGTGGGGACACCCAAATCCTCCTCCAGAGGTGCTGGGAATGATCCCCTCCCTCCAGTGCCCATGCTGGGAGCTGGCAGGAAAAGCAGTGGGACCAGCAAGGGGTGCTGGGGGACGAAGGCTCCAGCTCTCCAGGAGTCTCTGGCCTGGCTTTGGGGTGGGGTGTGGGTTCCCATCCCACTGGGCTGGGTGCATCAGGGGTGTTCCAACAGCGGTGAACTGACCCAGTGCCCTTGGAAATCTGCTTTGTGGCATCTGCTCCACCTCTGGGCACAGATCCCCCTTTCTTCTCTGGGTGCTGGAGCCCCTGCTCGGTCGCCCTCAGCATGGAGGAGGCCAGGGGGACTCTGCTGGAGGAGCTCTGGGTGCTGGAATATGTGACCTTAGACCAAGGGAACATCTCCAGGCACTGCCCAGCTCTGAGGCAGACCCTGAGCACTGCCCACAGCCAGCCTTGGGAGTCGTCCCTGCGTGTTTAAAAGTGTCACCCCACACCTGGAGACCCCAGGCTGGGCTCCTGTCCTTGTCCCCTCTTTCTGTTTCTGACCTGCAACAAGGGCAGGGCGTGCAAACCCTCCCTGCACTGACTTGCTCCGTGAAACACCCCCAGGAAGGCAGGGATCCTGAGCCAGGAGAGCTCCCAGAGCTGAGCCAAAGCTGAGCCTCAGAGCCCTGCAGAGCAGCCAGCAGATGGAAGAAGACCTTTAAGCCTTTCTGAGCTACTTTGTGGAGATGTTAAGAGCTCAAATTTCCTGGTTTTCTCTTTCTTCCTGAAAAACCCTCAGCAAACCCTGCACTGCTGAGGAGGTGAGGCACTATCATCTCGCTTCAGCTCCCCCAAACTAGCCAAGCAGAGGAGAAAAATGATTTAGATGATTTACAGCACTTCGGAAGAGTTGAAAAAAGTGAAGTAAATAATAAATCAAAACCAGCAAAAAGAACAAGAATACATCCATCTTTTATGAGCTCTATTCACTGCTGTATGTACAGTTCAGACATAAAACAACGGCGCCGTGCAAAGTTGCTGCTGCCTCAGAAGTGTCTGTGCCCAGCAGTTTCAGAGCACTTCCAAACTACATAAAAGCAGAGGCGCAGGCGTTGGCTGCTGCGTGCAGCGATCCAGCTCCTCTTCCCTTCCTCCTTATCAGCTCCTGCACAGCCCAGCGAGGGGAGGATTTCAGCTGGGAGATGGGGATAACAAGGATTTAAATATTTTTTTCCCCCCTTCGTCCCCACATTCTTCCTTCAGGGTTCAAAGTGCACCTGATGTGTTTGCTGGTTCTGAAAGGTCCTCTCACAGGTGTTGTTGGCTGAGGGCTGCCCAGGGTCCCCCCAAAAAGTCCCTTTGTCCACCTACAAGACCGTCCTGTGGTGCTTCCCTGTCGACCTCTTGGAATGAGTCCAAAGGGGATGCAGCAGAATGGAGCCAGGCTGGGAGAGCTGGGGGTGCTCCCCTGGAGAGGAGAAGCTCCAGGCAGAGCTCAGAGCCCCTGCAGGGCCTGAAGGGGCTCCAGGAGAGCTGCAGAGGGACTGGGGACAAGGCCTGGAGGGACAGGAGCCAGGGAATGGCTCCCACTGCCAGAGGGCAGGGCTGGATGGGAGATTGGGAATTGGGAATTGTTCCCTGGCAGGGTGGGGAGGGGCTAGGCTGGAATTCCCAGAGCAGCTGTGGCTGCCCCTGGATCCCTGGCAGTGCCCAAGGCCAGGTTTAGAGCCACCAGGGATAGTGGGAGGTGTATCTGGCATGGCAGGGGATGGAATTGGATGGGATTTAAGGTCCCATTCCATGATTCTGTGATTTCCTGGAAAGGAGCTCCTGTAGAGCTGTTTCCTGTAGGGATGCTCCATGTGACAGGCACAGTTACTGCTGGGGAGGGGCTGAGCCAAACCCTGATCCCCACATGGGACACTCCACAGCAGAGCAGTAGAAGCAAAAATATTGGTTAGAACAGGAAAAAATACTTCCTGTTTGGAAAGACAGAAACTCTTCCCCAAAACCTGGATCAGACCCACACAAACTACAGGTGACACAGTTGCCAGAGCTTCATGTTTGAGGAGCACCCCCACACCAAATCTTCTCCCATATCTCTCCTTTCAAACTCAATCCAAACACGGCAGGGATTTGTTTCGGGGTCCTGGACAGAGGCAAAATCCTCCCAAGGCACTGACCCGAAGGACTCCTCCTCTCTGGGCTGAACTCTTGCAGGGATGTGGCTTTGGTGCCCCTCTTGCATCGCAGAAATCCCACTGGAACCCCAAGGAACAGGCAAAACAGCCTGAGGGGATGTGGCTGAGCCCAGGGGCTGGATAGAGCCTGTCTGGGGGGGTGGGGGAACACGGGCAGCCTCAGTGTGCAGGATGACCCTGTTCATGCTCAGGCGCCCTGGTCATCTTCTGGAGAGCCTGGAATTCCCTGCCTGGGCAGACTCCATGATCCCTGGACACTGAGGGCTGCAGGAGTTGGACACCATCGGATCAGGATCTCCTCCCATCCTCCAGTTTTCTCTCTTCTCTGAAGGGCAATATTTGAGAGGTTTGAGGCAGCTTGGGGGGCTCTGCCCTGCTGACCCCCAGCTCCTGCTGTGCTTCCATCCCGATGGGTTCATGCCCCAGGACACTCCTGGTGTGCGTGGGAGTGACAGGGACTGCGTGGAAGGGCTTTGATGGCATTGGGTCAGCTTTGATAAAGCAGAGCAGGCGTGTCAGGACGGGGCTGCTCACATCTGGGCTCGGGAGCTGCTCGCCCACATCAGGGGCTGGATGACACAGCCTGGTTTGTCTTGTTCTAATCAGGAAATTCAGCGAGCAGGGAGGAAGGAGCCAGAGGTTTTGCCCTCATCCCGGATGTCCTGGGCCCCAGAGATGTTTGTGGTGAGCTTTGGTGCAGACTGGCTGAGTCATGGGGGCTGTTCCTGGCTCACTCTAACACGAAGTTCCTACTCCTCACATTTCACAGGCAGCTGTGGCCTCTCTGGAGCTGGCAGATCCATGCAGGTTCACATCCTCACATCCCCCTGGATCTGTCAATCTGGCTCCTGGCTGATGGTGGCTTTTCCCGCAGGAGCAGCAGCCCTGCCCTCCAGTCCCAGATGGCTTTGGATCACTGGGCAGGTCCCTGTGCTGCCCTTTGCTATCAGCCAGCAGTCTCAGGCTCTGATCCAGGACACAGGTGGGATCCTTGGAGAGCAGCTTCAGCATCACCTTTCTGCCTCTGCAAGCTCCCCGTGGAAAAGGCTCTGGAGATGAGTCCCAGCACTGACCTGCTGGCCTCTAAACCCAGCTCCAGCTCTCCAGGCTCCAGCTGGAGCAGGGGTGATTTCTGGAGATTCCCGGTGCTTTGCACTTTCCTCGCCTCTCACCTTCTGCTGGGATTTTCTGTTCTCCAAAGCAGCAGCTCATGTCAGGAGTAATTTGGCTTCCAGCCCTGGGAAATCAGTGAGCTCTCCTTGCTTCCTGTAACCTGGCTCAGCTCCACAAATCCTGAACAAGGAATATCTCGGGGGGATCTCCTCCACTCCAGGAGCAGAGCTGGGAGCAGGGATGCACTGGGGTGCCCAGCCCAGGGCAGGGGCTGAGCTGGGGCTGGGGCTGCCAGCCGTAGTGGAGAGACCCCCTCAGCACAATACCAACATCTCTGGTCATCCTGGATCCTGACATCCACCAGGAAGGGCTCATTCCCTAATCCCACTGCCCTCTGTGAGGGGCTGAGCTGCTCCCATGGCTGGGGCAGCCAGATCCCCAGTCAAAATTCTTTGGACATGCAGCATTGTCCAAGGAGCCAGGAAATCTCATCAGGTGATGAGGACCTGCTCAACATTTTCTGTTTGTGTCCTCCTCCAACTCCAGCTCCTTCTGGGGCTCTGTTAGAAACCACAGCTCCCACATAGCCTCTGAGTCCTCTCAGGACCTTGGAGCAGCTGCCGGGGGTCTGGCACAAGATCCTGCAGGGCCCAGGGGCTGGGGAGCTGGGGCAGAACCATGCACGAGGTCAGTTACAGAGGGCATGTCCCCATCATCACCTCTCAGGACAGACATGGGACACATCCAGAAATGCCACCTCCCTCTGCCAGAGCCCTCCAGGCATGCCTGGCCAACAAGGCACTCCCTCCCTGACTTCCTAGAGCCTTGCTCAGAAAGGCTTTTCTCCTGATTCAGATATGGGGAAACTGAGGCACAGGGCATCAGGGGCTGTGCAAAGCCTGCCAGTGCCTTGGCAGCAGAGCTGCAGACACCCTGGCCATCACCCTGGGACCTGCCCTGCCCCAGCTCCTCAGACTGACCCCACAGGGCACCCTCACACTGAGCTCTGGCACACTGGGGGTCCCTGAGGGTGTCCTGGGACACCAGCCAGCTCTGGGCCTGCTTCCCATGAAATCCCAGCCCTTCCCAGGAAATGGGCACGGCCCCGAGGCTGCTCCAGGGGTGTTTGGACAACGCTCCAGGGATGCCAGGGGGGATTGTTGGGGGTCTGTGCACAGCCTGGGGTTGTGGATGATCCTTGTGGATCCAGCTTGGGGTGTTCTGTGATTCTGTGACCCTGTGTGCCCCAGACCCTTTGCATGTGCCACAGAGAAGTGGGGTGGGCCCAGGGTGACCGTGCTGGGCACTGGGGACCGTCCAACCCTGGCTGGGCTGGTGTGGGCAGCTCATGAGCCACAGCAGAGGGAAGGGAGAGGAGGAATTGGAGCCTCCCTGGTGCCCTTGGGGTGCCTGGTGCCTCCCTGGTGAGCTCGGTGCCAGCAGCAGCAGTGCCCTTGCGGGGCCAGGGCTGGCTGGAGCAATCTGCAATGCGTGCTGCTTTTAATTAGAAAGGGCTGCACGCCCACCTGCGAGCGCTGTAAATCTGGTGTGCACTGTAAAGAATGTCCTGGATTTAAGTTGTAATTAGAACTTCTATTGACGGCACAAACCCTCATTTTTCATGTGGAGCTGCTCGTTGCTCCCAGTCAAGAAATCAATCTGGGCCCGGTGAAGAGATGGGGCCGTCAGATGTGCAGGATGGATGGATGGATGGGGAGAGCTCCAGCTGGCTTTAACCCCTCTGCTGCCCGGGCTCTGCCGCGGTGGGGAGGGGCAGCTGGCAGGGGCCAAAGGCACATTTCGGGGTTCCCTGCACCCCAGGAACACCTCCCTTCCTGCGGGCACTGCCAGGGCACAAAGGCAGCAGGAGCTCTGCCTTACGGGACAGTGAGTCCCTCCTGGGGTGTGACCCTGTTTGAGCAGCCAGGACCCAAACAGAGGCTTTGGGGTGAGCCAGCTGTGGCCTTCCAGTACAGGAGGAGCCAACAAGGAAGGTGGAGAGAGATGACATACAAGGTGCCACGACAAGGGGGCTTCAAACATTGAGAGTGTAGGGTTAGATGGGATATTGGGAAGGAACTCTTTACTCAGAGGGTGGAAAGGCCCTGGCACAGGGTGCTCAGAGCAGCTGTGTCTGCCCCTGGATCCCTGGAAGTGTCCAAGGCCAGGCTGGACATTGGGGCTTGGATCAGCCTGGGACAGTGGAAGATGTCCCTGCCATGGCAGAGATGGGCTTTGAAGTCCCTTCCAACCCAAACCGTGATTCTGCAATTGTGATTCTGTGATTCTCTAGTTCTGTGGTTCTGTGGTTCTGTGATTCTGGGATTGTGATTCTGTGTTTCTGTGATTCTGTGTTTCTGTGATTCTGTGTTTCTGGGATTCTGTGGTTCTGTGGTTCTGTGATTTTGTGGTTCTGTGATTGTGATTCTGTGGTTCTGTGATTCTGTGTTTCTCTGATTCTGTGATTCTGTGATTCTGGGATTCTGGGATTCTGGGATTCTGTGGTTCTGTGGTTCTGTGACCTCTCTGGAAGAACAAGAACCCTTAGGAATCCTCTTACAAACAGCACAGTCAGTGCTTGCAGCATCCTTCCTGCTGAACTCGGACCAGGATTTCCCCAGCCTGAGTCTCCCTGGGAAAAGCAGTGCTGGCTCTCCTGGGGATTCTGTTGCCCTGCTCTCCTCAGGATGTTTCCTGGCTCAGCTCCTTGTGCCGAGGCCAGAGCTGGATCCCCTCATCCCCTGCTGGCTCTGCAGGAGGCTGTGGCTGCTCCCCCTCTGCAGCTCAGGGGCTGCTGAGACAGAGCTGGAGCAGCTGAGCCTGCAGCAGAAAAAGTCACCAAGTGACAACCTGTGCCTGGCTGGTGCTCTGCTGTGCTTTGACACATCGCCCGGCCCTGCTGCAGGGGGAGAGCAGGGATTAGCAGAGCCTTTGTCCAAGGCTCTCTGCAGACTGATTAGACTCGTGCCCACTTAATTACAGCACATTACGAGCCTGTGCTGCAGCAGGGATGGCCCAGCACAGGCAGCTGGGGACAGCAGTGAAGAGAGCAGAAATAATTTAGGGCAGCAGTGTAGCTGTTCTCAGCCAACATCCAGGGATTTGCACTTTCTATCCCAGCAGCTGACACAGTCTCTGCTTTTTGGCTCCATCCTGGCCCTGCTGGCATCGGGTGCAAACCTTCAGTCCTTCCTCAGGAGTTTCAGTGGAAAGGGCTTCTGGCAGTCTATGGCAGCCTGAACTGTCAGTGCCCTGTTGTGCTCTCTGGTGAAACCCCCAAGCATCTCCCCTCTCCTCTTCTTCCTCTGGTTCTCTGCCAAACCAGGCAGTGCCCATTGGCAGCATCCTCCTCCTTCCACGGACGCCAGGGATCTGCCAGAGGGTCCCAGAGTGGAGATCTCTGTTCTCACCTCTTCAAGTTGGCTTGGATGACCCCTCTGGGGCCGCAGCTCAGGGTAATCAGCAAATCCCCCCTGCCAGCCTTTAAAAAACAGGTTTTTTTCCCTGTTCCACAAAGAGCAGCAGCCCTGCTCCTGCCCCACTGCCCTGCTGGCATGTAGGAAATCCCAGCACCCCGGGGTCCAGCGGGCTCTGGTGGCTGAGAAGTGAGGCAGGGGCTGCAGAAAGGTGGCAGATGGGTTTGCACACTCCCCTCTGCCTCTGGGATGTTTCTGGTTGCCGCAGCTTTTTGGTCACTGCTCAGTTTTTTACTAATCCCACTGAAAGTCCTGGCAACTGTGTGTGTCCCTGTGTGGCACGAGCAATGTTTTCCCATGGGGGACACATCTTCCTGGCTTTCTGGCCACGCTCTGAGCCCAGCAGGTGTCCTGGTGCATGTGAGGATGGGGGATGTGACAGCCCACGTCTGTCTGTGTCTGTGTTCACCACACACAGGGCTGTGCCCCACTGCACGCAGAGCTCCTCTGTGCCCCCAGCCTCGCTGGCCTCACCAGCAGTTCCAGGTCCCTGCTGGGATAAAAACGGACTCATCCAAGGCTGGGGCAGAGACTGGAGGAGGGGACCTCTGCCAGCACTCACTGAGAGATCAGAGACCTCGGCTGTTTGGTGGCACAGGGCACAGCTCACCAGCCCTGTGGCACTTGGTGTGTCTGAGCAGAGAGTTCCTGCCCCAGCTGGCCCAGGTGGCTGCCCTGGTACCTGGAGCCACAAGGCCAACACACAATGGGGGAAGTGAGCTGCAGGAGAGCAGGGTTAGATGGGATACTGGGGAGAAATCCCTCCCTGTGAGGGTGGGCAGGCCCTGGCATGGGGTGCCCAGGAAAGCTGTGGCTGCCCCTGGATCCCTGGGAATGTCCAAGGCCAGGTTTGGAGCACCCTGGGACAGTGGAAGGTGTCCCTGCCCATGGCGGTGATGCCTCAGGTTTAGCTTTTCTATGTTTCACATTCTGTGCTGCTTTGGTGTGTGGGTCTGGGCTTCACATTATGGGATGCTGAGCTCTCTGCACAGAGCAGGGAGACAAAACAATTCCTTCTCCAGCTGGGCACCAAGGACAAATGATCCAAATCTCAGCCCCAGCAGCACAAACCCCGTGGGCTGGAGAGAGAAAAACAAGCAGGGTGGGACTGCCTGGGCTGGAGCTGGAATGGGACAATGAACTCCAAGGTGCCAATGGAGCAGAGCTGATCCCAGGGAGAGCCCCCAGGAGCGCTCGTGCATTTTGGGGCCATTTTGGGTCATTTGGGTGCAGCCCTGGCTGGGCTCTGGTGCTGCCCAAGGTGGATCCATGAGGAGATCCTTTAATAAATCCCTGCTTTATTCTTTAGCTCAGTCTGGTCTCTGTTCCAGGTCAGCCTTCTCAAGGCATCACAGGGGTTGGAACGGCTTCCAGCTTTATTGGGATGGATGTTCCTTCTGGTTCTCCGGTGGGATCTCCAGTGGAGGCTCACAACCACACCCTCATTTGCTCTGCTGTCCTGCTCAGGGGGCAGTGTCCCCAAACACCTTCCCATTGTCCCACCCGTGTTCCTGGTGCTGCCAATCCCATGGGAGGTGGCTGAGCCGTGGGATCCCAAGGCAGGGATCACACCCCTCACACAACAGCCCATCTGCTGCCAGCTCCACGTGCCAGGCTCAGATTTAGGCCTGGTTTAGGGGTGCAGGTTGGTGTCCCACCCTCTGTGCTGTGCTGGCTGTCAGAGAATGCTGGACAACATCTCCCAGGGATGTGGCTCACAGGGAGGCAGGAGCCAGGGGACAGTTTTGGAAGCTGCCCTGAGGATGGTGACACTGTTGTGTAAATATAAAATATTGACAATTTGGAGGCAGCATCCCCAGCAGAGGGCCAGGCAGCTGTAAAGAAGGTGATGTGAACTAATCAGAGGCGACATAAAGCTGCCAAGACCCAAGTTAAGCCTGCTGTGGATTTAGATTCACACTGAAGATAAAGAGGCAGCTCTGGCAGAACTGGCCTCTGAAGATGGTTCAGATTAACCCGGATTTTCAGCATCATTTCATGCTATTCCAGTCCACAAATCCCTGCAGCTCTGCCAGTGCATGCCAGGCTGGACCACAGAGCCCTGGAGACTCACAGAGCTCTGCCAGCCCGGCCTTCCCAGCTCCCAGTGCTCGTGCCATGGGCTGGTACCCCCGGCAGACACGGGGGTAAGACAGCTGTGGACTCACCTTACCCACAGAGCTCTGCCAGCTGGGGAATGCAGGGGACACAGACCCACCTTGGAGGTGCTACAGAACCCACTTTGGTGGTGTCACAGACCCACCTTGGAGGTGTCACAGACCCCACTTTGGTGGTGTCACAGACCCACCTTGGAAATGTCACAGACCCACCTTGGAGGTGTCACAGACCCACCTTGGAGGTGTCACAGACCCCACCTTTCTCCAGCTGAGTGCTGACAGCAGACATGACAGGAGCCTGAAAAGCAAGGTGGGGGCACAGTGGGGTTGTGGTAAGGGGAGACAGGAGTAGAAAAAGGCTGGAGAGATTCCAAAAAGACCCTTAAACCTTGAGGAAGGGGCAGCTCCCTATGCCCAGACATGGCCTCCATGGGTGCCTGCAAAGGGCCCCAACAGCCTCCACAGCTCCCTCAGGCCCTGTCATCTCACCACAGCCCTGTCCCTGTCAGACCTCTCCCAGGGTGACCCAGCCTGGGGTCTCACGTCCCCAGCCCCCTGCCAGTGCCCTCCTGGCACCACCAGAGAGGTCCCCGTGGAAGGAGCCCAGGCTAGGGTTCACCCCTCACCTGCTCCCTCCTCGCCAGAGGTGTGGAGCCCTTGGCCCAGGGCACCTCATGGGGCTGGACAGGGCAGCCATGCCAGGATGACCTCTGGCAGGCAAGGACACGGGGCAAACACTTCAGTGGACAGACAGAACAACTCAGTGGACAGACAGCTCACTGGACAGACAGAACACCTCAGTGGACAGACACCTTGCTGGACAAATACTTCACTGCACAGACAGCTCAGTGGACAGACAGAACACCTCGCTGGACAGACGGCTCAGTCCAGCCCTGCTCCATGCCTGGAGATGCCCTTCCCACCTCCACCTCCTTCCTGAGGAGACCCCTTAAGGCTTTTGGAAAGGGGAGGTCTGGGCCCTGGGGATGGCACGCGGGCACGGGAAGGAGCTTCTGTGGCAGGGGACAGAGGGTAAGAGTGATCCTGATGTGGCAGTGCCCCCGGAGTGCTGTGACAGGATGGCTCCTGCTGTGACAGGCGACAAAGCCACAAAACCACCTTAAAATAGACTCCAGGAGGGCTTCATCTCAAAGCCTATTATCTGCACTGAATGCCAGATTAGTGAGCAAAGCCCTCCTTGGGCTTTGGAAATGCTCTGCTAAGGAGGGATAATCATGTCATTGAGGCCCTCCAGGAGGCACCAAGGAGGAGCTGGGGACAGCAGTGACCTCAGCAGATGCTTTACGTAAGGGGGATCAGGGGATAGGGCCCCTCAGTTCAGAGGCTGCTCTCCATGGCCCCTGTCTCCAAGGACGATCCATTCCCCACTCCCGGAGCAGGCAGCGCTGTTCAGAGCTGTGTCCGGGCTGGCAGCACCCCCTGGCTGGTCCCACCCTCCCCGCAGCTCCACAGGGCACCACTGGCCTGGCACGGGCGGGGTGGCACTGGCCAGGTGAGCCAGGACCAGCCAGGCTGGGGTTCAGCAAAGCCCGTGGCACATCTTTGCCGTGGGCAGGAGAGGCAGAGGGTGGAGGGCCCCCTTCAGCAATGCCACCACGTGGCTCAGGGATGCTCCCGGCTCCATCCCTGGCTCTCGGGGCTGTTTCCTTCCCCCAGGTCCTGGCAGGGGATCAGATGTTCCATGCAGTGCCCGGCCAGAGCACTTTCACTCCTACTGCCAGTCGATTATTGAGTCCATTAGGGAAGGAGAAAGCAGGAAAGCAGCGTGGCTCCACTGCACTCCCCTTCCCCATCTCCCACTCTCCTTCCCCATTCCCCCTCAGACTCCTGTGCCAGCCTCAGGCTGACATGAATATGTTCCAGCAGCAGCACGTTCCCTGAACACCGTGGAGCAGTGTCCTGGGGTGACTTCATGATGCTCCTATCCTCATCCCTCTGTTTAGCCCAGAAATAAGTTTTGCACCTTTAAGATTGGTTTTGAGAGTGAAGAGGTGTAGAAGAAGCTGTTAAATAATCTGGTTTTTTCCACTTTTCTCCAAGAAATATTTTCTCAAAGCGGTTGGGGAGGAGCCACTTGAATCTGCTTTCTAGAGGAATAGAAAGGCAGTAGTAGGGTTCTAACCCAACCCTCCCCTTTGGAGGTTCTCTCCCAGATCTGCCCTAAACCAGGACAAACAGGCACAGCAAAGTCTTCAGGGGGGGTGCAATCACATCAGTGAAATCACATCAATTGGGAGCAAGTCCCAGCCAAGCTTCCGCTGGGCCCTGCTAAAGCCATCACTCACAAGATCCTGATCACAGGATATTCCCGGCTTTTGGGATTAGGTGTTTGTGCTGCTTTGGGTCTGGGATTGTCTGGGTGTTTTACAGGTTTCAGGGAGGAAAGGAAGAAGCCTTTGCTCCTTATGAGGTAGCTTTTACACACTGCATTTTCCACACCGAGTTTTTACTGCTCGCAATCCTCAGCCCATCAATCCTGAGTGAGCACAGAGGGAAAAGCTCAGGGACGGCAGCAGGAAGCGACAGCAGGCACCGGGGGCTGGGAATGGGGTTGCTGGCATGGGGAGTGCTTGAGGGACAAGATCCAGAGAGCCACAAATTCTGCTGCTGCCAGAGCCAGCCCAGGGCTCCTCCAGTCCTGAAGAGGGAACGAGGTGTCCCAGCCTGGAAAAGGTGAGGGAGAGTTTGCCAGGAGGATGTGGAGAGCTGGACTGGCTCCCCGTGGGCACAGCTGGGCAGTTCCTCAGCAGCAAGCCTGGCTCTGGGGGCTCGGCACAGGCAGAGCTGTCACTGCCTGGGGTTTGCCTGTCCTGTCCTGGAGCCTGCTCTGGGGGTGACAGGAGGGACCCCAAGTCCAACTGCTGGCATGCAGGGATGTGCCCAGAGGAGTGCTTTGGATGGGAAGTGACTGCCCAGCAGTTTGGCGGGGAGGAGCAGCGCTCCCCATCACCAGTTATTGGTGATTAATTACATGTACTGCAGGGGAGTTTGGCCAGAGCGAGGGCTGGGCTTGGTCCCCATCCCCAGGGAGCAGCCCCAGATAAAATCCTTGTTGCACCAGCAGTGAATTCCCTGTGCCTTTCTCTAACCTCACCCGTGGGCAGCAGCTGGCTCCCTGCACATCATCACATGTTGCGTCTCACATCAGATAATTTGCTCCATGGCCTCAATGCACATATCTTACAATATTTTGTCACCCTTTATCACTGCAATTTCGCTGCTATCATGGCCTAGTGAATCATTATTGATAGGCCCTTAATATCAGTGCCATTCCTCCGGAGGGATGGCTCTTAATGAATTTTCCCCTGGCCCCGCAGTACAGCTGCACTCAGACACGGTTCAGGGGGTAGGGCTGGAGCTGCAGAGCTGAGCACATCCCACATGGTGCAGAGGTGACCGTGTGGAGCTGCCCTGTGCTTTTTCCTCCAGCACAGAGTGTGATTCCCACAGTGGCTGTGATGTGGGGACGGTCTCAGCCGCTCGCACGCCTGGGGATGCCTGAGTTCGCTCTGCAGCTCCACTCCAGCTCCTCTCTGCCAGCTGGAGGGGTCCTTTGAAGTGTTTTCATGTTCTGTTTTCCTTTCCAGAGGATGAACAACTCCAGGAGGTTCAAAGCAGGAGGTTTGCTCTCCTTTCACACCCTCTTTTTCTGGCTCTGCCTTTGAAATATCTCCGCAGGTGCAAAGCACAGTTTTGCCCAACCAACTGAGCCACCTTGACCTGTCCCAGGCCACCTTGGGGGCACAGGGACAGGCAGAGCAGCTGCAGCCACGTTTCCCACCTGGAGCTGTGGAAGTGATGGGTGCTCGGCTAAGAAGGTGTGGGTGGGACTTTTTAAAATTAGAAGGTTTTGGGTATGTTGTAAAAAGTAGGGTTTAGAGACAGTAAGATGGCGAAGAGAGCTAAGTGGTAGCCCTAAGATTTGTTAGCAGAAAAATTATATAAGAAGTAGAAAGAAAAGACAAATAGAACAATGCTCTGTGTATTAACGCTTGGGTAGAATAACTCTTTAAGTTGCAAAAAAGTATATTTTGTGAGATATTATGAAATTTTAAGTTTAATAATAGAGATCTGTGTGTATTTTTGGAGTGCTCTGGCCAGGCTGAGGAGGTTTCCTCCTGCAGAGGAGCCTTCCCGGCAGCTGGGCCCATGGTGGGTGCTGTGAGCAGGGAAAAGCTGGGCTGGGTGTGGAAATCCCGGGCTGGTTTCAGCCCCAGCTAAGCTGAGCTCACCCTCCCCGGCTCAGGAGGCAGGGTGCTGAGCCCTGGGTGTCTGGCAGCCTGTCAGGTGTCTGTCACTGCAGGACAGTGACAGCCCCACGGGCTGGATGCTCAGAGCCTCTGGCTGCCCAGAAGGGGCTGTGCTGCTCTGGAAACACCCGGCCTCGGCACTCAGACAGCCCCAAGGGCCAGCTCTGCAGCTTTCCCTGCTGTGGCACCTCCCAGACCCACCTCAGGGTCTCTTCTGCAATCCAGACTCGGTTCAGGGCAAAGCAGCTGCCTCCTTTTGTGGTATTTGCACATTAAAAAGTCCTTGGAGTGCTTTTCCCCTTTCATCTCCTGTGAGGAAATTCCTGAGGGACACGGGAAGGGATAAAGAAAAGGGTCCAACCTTGCACCTGTGTGGCAGTGGAATGAGTGCAGTGATGCTTTAAAGGGTCGTGCTGTGGGGTACAAATCAGCCTGAGCAGGAACCTGACCGCGGGGGAGCTTGGTCATGGAGCCAGGAGCCAAGAAGTGAGCCAAGAAACGAGGAGACGGTCTTGGTTTGAACAGCCAGGTGTCTGCTGAGGAATGCAGGGGTCTCCCTTGAAATGGAAAATGCAAACCCACTCCCTCTGAATTGTTATAAATTGGAAATTAAAGGGCTTTCAGGCAAAGATATGGGAGTAGGAATAACAGTTCTTTACCAGGAAAATTAAAAATACTAATGTACAAATAGTACAAACAAAGCAGTGTCAGAGTCAGAGCAGCCCTGGCAGGCTGTGGGTCAGGGAGGTGGCTCAGCCCCATGCCAGGGTGGCTCAGCCCTCCTGCAGTGCCAGCTGTGCTTCTGCTGGAGCAGGGATCCTGCACAAGGGGGGAGTTTTCCTCTGGAGCTCCAGGGCTGGGGGAGATGGGCCTGGGCTCCTCTGGGAATGCAGGGGAAGAAAGCTGCTCCTCTGGGAATGCAGGGGGAGAAAGCTGCTCCTCTGGGAATGCAGGGGGCAAAGGCTGCTGTGCTGTGCCCAGGTCAGATTGGATCCAGGTAGGAATGCTCGGCTCCTCCCCTGGGCGCAGCATCTCCCCATGGGATGATGGAATTTTCTCAGCCATGCAGGAACACTCAGCGGCCATGAAGAGCAGAGATCTCCTGGAGGGAGGATTGGCTGTGGGAGAGATAAAGAAAAGTGCCCAAAGAGCAGCAGAGAGCTGCCCCAGCTCTGACAGATGGGACAGAGCACAACCCCAGGTAAATCCTTCAGCCCAAGACAGAGAGCCAAGCAACAGCCCTGGAGCTCCTTGGCAGCTCAGGCAGGGCTGTGCTGCCCGCCAGCCCGAGGTGAGGCTCACAGGACTGGCCCTGTTCATGGCAAGAGCTGGGTGAAGCTCTGGCTGGTTTGCTCAGAGAGCAGCAGCAGGGAAGGCTGTGCAGGGCAGCTCTTCCCGTGGAAATGGGCATTTCCCTGGGGCTGAGCCTCTGCGAGGTGTGTGCCACACAACACCCGCAGGAGGGGAATGCGGAGAGGAGCCTGTGGCTAATCTGGCCTGAATTCTGCCATTCTGGGGGTGCTGGAAGTGTCCTTGGAGGGATTCCAGGCTGTGATGGGGAGCCAGGACACAGCAATGGCACAGATCCCTCCGGATCCAGAAGGAGCTCTTGGGAAATTGGTTTGACTCCAGCAAGGAGGGCAGAGCAGGCAGCACTGCCAGAGCTCCTGAGGTGCCTGGCTGGGGAGGCCATGCCCAGCATCCACCTGGAGCTCCAGGTCTGCTGTGGGATGGGATGGATGGGATGGGATGGGATGGGATGGGATGGGATGGGATGGGAGACACAGAATCATCATAACATCGTGGAATGGTCTGGGTTGGAAGAACTGTAAAGCTCATCCCATTCCATCTTCCACTGTCTCAGGGGGCTCTGAGCCCCATCCAGGCTGGCCTTGGGTGCTTCCAGAGCTTTCCCCAAATTCCCCCAGCCCACGGCAGAGCCACTCAGCCTGATGGGGAGCAGAGACTCACTGAACACCATGGGGAAAGGAATCAGAGACTCAATTATTGCTGTGCACAGAGACACAAATTAATTAACTGAGCGTGGCACAGGGGGACGTTTCCCATGACCTGCAGAGAAGAGTTTTGGGGAGAAACAGCTGATGATTAATGCTCTCCTGTTCCTGCTGCATCAACAGGATCCTGGGAAGGGCTGCTTGGAAAAGCGAGCTCTGTATCCACCTTCAGCCTGTGGCAGACACTGTGTGTTTAGTTTTCACCAGAATTTCACAATTTCTGATGTCACTGATGGTGTTACAGTCCATATTTTCATCTGTGGTGAAAAACCAGAAAGTGTGGCCAGAGCGTGAAGAAGTTTTTAAAGAGTCAGAGCCAGCCAAGCTCCTTGATTTGAGGCAAAATGGAAGCTCCTGTTCTGCAAAACAACCTGTTTGGAAATAAATTTACACCACAGAGGATGTGGGAAGGTGAGGGCTGGGTTAAGCCCCTCACTGCTGTGGTTGCAGGGTGGTTTAAGGAGAGGAAAAATCAACACAGCTAATTGATACTTCACAAACTCGTTTTGTAATGATAAGTGTGGAAAAAAAGGGATGTCTCTGATAGTTTCTAAAGGGGATTTCAGGGCAGTTCACTCACCACCAGGCAGGACTCCAGCAGCTCGTGTGCTGCAGAATGAACAAAAGGAGAGATGTGAATACTCCACAATAAAAATGAAGTTCATGGTCGTGGTAACTTGATATTTAAAATTTCATAGTTAATAGTGATGTCAGCTGAAAGCAAGGTTTGCTAGAGGATGGTGTGAACACTCCCCACACACAGAATGAACAGATTTTTTTTTTTTTAATTTCAGCTATTAAATGTAAGATTTCAATACTGAATCCTCACCTGGAGACCACCATTGGCTGGGGGGGATCTTGCTGAGCATTAGGCAGAGCTCGGGGGAGCAAAGGTCAGGGATGGGTTTTGTACCTGTCACTTTGATAGGAGAAAATCTGTCTCCTCTCCTCAGAACATGGGCTGTGATTGACAGCGCTGCTGCTCCGGATGAGACCCTGCAAACAGGTCTGCAGCTGCTAGAGGGGCTCGTGCTGCTCGTTCCCCTCCCATGCCAGCACAGGGAACCTCCTTAGTCAATGGTTCAGGTTCTGGGAGCACAATTTTATAATTAAAGCGTTGAAGAGGAAGGCCCAGGTTGTGCCTTTTTTGGGCTACCTAAAAACACAGGCCAGGCAGAATTAAGGCAATAAAAAGCACTTATATTTATTGATGGGGTTTCAGGCACATTTAGGGCAGACAAAGCCCCCCAGGGGCTACACCCAAATGGACAATGGGTCACAGGTTTTCACACTTTTATAAGTTTGGTCCATTTGCATATTGGGGGTTCATCTGCCAATTACAGCTTCAGCTATGAAATAATTTACCCCAAGTTTGCTCCCCCAACTCACTTTTGTTTCCATCTCTCAGGGCCTGAGGCAGTGAGGTGTCCTTGATTGCCAGGCCTGGAGAGGAATTGTTGTGTCTGCCCAAAATGGGAAAGCAGCAGCTCACACTGCACGTGGAGTTTGGAGTTCTGCACTAAAGAACTGCAGGATTACAAATGGATGGAAAATAGAAAAGCTGAAATCCTAAGGCATCAACAAGAAAGGTGTGATGGTTTCTGCCAGCCACAGGATGGAGGTGGCTAAAAAGGGAAAAACGAGCCTTGGGTCATAGTAAAAACCATGGTGGTGGTGATGGCAAAAACATTGGTGGTGGTGAAAACCTCCAACACTTCTTCATTCCTGCTTTTCCAGGCTCAGCTGTAGGGGTGGCACCACGGCTGGAGAGGTGGCAGTGCCCACCCACCCCACCTGTGCCAGCCCGGAGGAACCTGAGTGCTGCTGTCCCCCTGCAGGTGGGACTGGTCAGCCACAGATGAAAGCAGTGCAGGAGGAAGGCGGGCATGGACAGGCTGTCTCTGCACTCTGGGTCTGTATCCAAGAGAGCCCCGATCCGGTTCCAAGTCTAAACCTGGTGCCAGGCTCGGATCCCTTCTTAACTCAGCTAAATTATGGAGCAGCACCAAGGAAGGCTGTGTTGTCACCTGCTGACATTTTATTTAACAGATATATGGAAACAGGGATGCCTTCTGTGTTGGAAGCTGCTGTCAGAGTCACTGGGGACTTGGGGATGCATAAAGAGACAGACAAGGCAAAACAAACAGCTCAATCTGCCTCACAGCCCCAGAGCAGGCAGAGCTCCGGGGAGAGCGGCGCTCGAGGAGCTGGGATCCTCCAGGTGCAGGAGGAGATGGAATCCTCCAGGTGCAAGAGGAGATCCTCCAGGTGCAGGGGAGGAGATCCTCCAGGTGCAGGAGAGATCCTCCAGGTGTAGTAGCTGGGATCCTCCAGGTGCAGGGGAGGAGATCCTCCAGGTGCAGGAGAGGAGATCCTCCAGGTGCAAGAGGAGATCCTCCAGGTGTAGGAGAGGAGATCCTCCAGGTGCAGGAGAGGAGATCCTCCAGGTGCAGGAGGAGATGGAATCCTCCAGGTGCAGGAGAGGAGATCCTCCAAGTGTAGGAGAGATCCTCCAGGTGTAGGAGAGGAGATCCTCCAGGTGTAGGAGAGATCCTCCAGGTGTAGGAAAGGAGATCCTCCAAGTGTAGGAGAGATCCTCCAGGTGTAGGAGAGGAGATCTTCCAGGTGTAGGAGAGGAGATCCTCCAGGTGCAGGAGGAGATGGAATCCTCCAGGTGCAGGAGAGGAGATCCTCCAGGTGTAGGAGAGATCCTCCAGGTGTAGTAGCTGGGATCCTCCAGGTGCAGGAGGAGATCCTCCAGGTGCAGGAGGAAATGGAATCCTCCAGGTGCAAGAGGAGATCCTCCAGGTGCAGGAGGAGATGGAATCCTCCAGGTGCAAGAGGAGATCCTCCAGGTGTAGGAAAGGAGATCCTCCAGGTGTAGGAGCTGGGATCCTGCAGGTGCAGGAGATGGAAACCTCTAGGTGCAGGAGGAGATGGAATCCTCCAGGTGCAGGAGGAGCCAGGATCTCCCCAGCACAACCTGCCCTGGCCACGGCACCAGAGCAGCCAGAGCAGGGCTGGGCACCTGGGCAATTCCCTGCCTGGCAAAGGTGCCTTGGAAGCTCAGGTGGGTCCAGGTGCTCTTCTGTTCTGTGGGAATGAGCTGAGGCCTCCAGAGCACCTCTTGGTTCCTCCTGCAGGGCCAGGGTGCTCTTTGGAGGTTCTGGTGTCCCTGCAGTGTCTGTAGAGAGGAGATTTGGCTTCGTTTGGTCTTTGACACCTGAGAGAGGCATCCACAGAGAGGGATGGGACCCCTCACCATGGAGAAGGTGCAGCAGCATGAAGGACTAATTAATTACACAGTTAATTACACAGAACCACAGAAAACTCTGGGCTGGAAGGGACCCCAAGGATGATCCTGTCCCTGCCCAGACCCCCACAAACCCCACCCTGGGCAGCCTGGGCAGTGCCAGCACCTCTGGGGGAAGAACCTTTCCCTGAGCTCCAGCCTGCCCTGCCCTGGCCCAGCTCCAGCCAGTCCCTGGCTGCTGTCCCTGTCCCAGAGCAGGGATGGGAGCTGCCCCTCGGGAGGAGCTGCAGATCCCTGAGCTCTGCCCTCAGTGTGCCCTGCTCCAGCTGCACACACCAAGAGCCCTCAGCTGCTCCTCGTGGTTTTGCTGGGAGAAAACATGCAGGGATGGGAGCAGGAACCAAGGAGGGGTGTCCACACCTCCAGAGATGACCTGGGGACAATTTGTGTCTCTGCATTACCTGCCCCTCCCCGACCTCACCTGCCTGGAGTGTCCCCTCTGGGGCTCTCTCTCCATGTTCTCCATGGGATGAACATCCACAGAGTGAGAGCCCCTTCCTCCGCCAGGAACCCCTCAGGTTCCTCCGTCCCACCCCACAGGATCTCTGGAAAATGCAGTGTCTTCCTCGGTGTGTTTCTGGGCACTTTCCCCACCTTAACCTCAGCTGGTGCTGCCAGACCCTCCTGCAGCTCTGGGGTGGGTGTGGGTGTCCCCCTGACCTGACCCTGGGGGAGTTACCCTGTTCCTCACCAGGGCTCCGGAGCGTGGAACAAAAGCAAAGGTAAGAATCTTCAAAGGTCCTCTGTGAATTGGGAGCCTCTTGGTGCTACCAACACCAGCTGTGGGCAGTTGTGAGGCTTCTTTTGCCTGGATAGTTTATTCACCAGAAAAATAAAATAATAATTACAAAATATATATTTTGCTCTGACTGAATCTGTCTTCAAAAATTCCGTAAAGTAACAGAAAAGCTGAATCAATTCAGCAACAGGAAATTCTGAAAAGTAATGAGATCTTGATTCCCCACTTTAAATCCTAATATTTTCTTTTCAAAATCATTCCCATCTGATAAAAACAAGTAAATAAGCTTACCTGTTCAGAGCACAACAAGCCTTTGGCCAACCACTTTGCTGTACCCTCGGTACTTCTTAATTCCTTTTTCAGTTTAACTAATGAAGTAGAGAATCAATTACTCTCACAGCTTCCAATCTGCAGTTATTAAGGTAATCTGGGGCCAGACTCACAGAAGCATCCCTGTGCCTGGCACTGCACAGGCACCTGGCAGAATCCACAAAATGCATTTTGCAGGTGGATTGTCCAGAACTTTTCCAAAGACACTCATCAAAAGTCTGAGACTCACGCACAAATCCCTCCAGAACTCTGGAAATCTTGCCATGGGATCTGGTGTTAATTGTCCCTCATCATCTGCAGGATAAAACCCTTTGGAGGTGCTCTTTGCTGGGAGCTGAAGGTGACCAGCTCGGATCCAGGCCAGGAGAAGGATGGGGGTTCTCCTCCCCTTGGTGCTGAGATCTCTGCTGTTCTCTGGTGGGAGCTGGGGTGGAGGATGGGGAGAGATTGAGGGGCTGGAACGGAGGGAACAGAGCTGGGAAGGGGCTGGAGCCCCAGGAGGGGCTGAGGGAGCTGGGAAGGGGCTCAGCCTGGAGAAAAGGAGGCTCAGGGGGGACCTTGTGGCTCTGCACAGCTCCTGCCAGGAGGGGACAGCCGGGGGGGTCGGGCTCTGCTCCAGGGAACAGGGACAGGAGGAGAGGGAACGGCCTCAGGGTGGATATTATGGAAAAATTCTTCACTGAGAGCAGAGTTAATCATTGGAATGGGCTGCCCAGGGCAGTGAGGCTGTCACCATCCCTGAATGTGTCCAAAAGATGGGTGAATGTGGCACTTCTTGCCATGGTTCAACAGGCACAGGAGGATTCAAAGGTTGGACTCAATGGTCTGGGAGGTTTTTCCACGCTCAGGGATTCTGGGATTCCCTGATTCACTCTTGCTGCTCTAAGAACTGCTGAGAAGAGCTCAGCTCCTTTCCAGCCCTCACCAGATTTAGGGGACGCTCCGCAGATTACCCAAACATTGCTGCTGCTGCTCCAGCTGGAGCCACCGAGAGGGAAAAACCCTCCTGACACCTCTGTCCCTGCCTTCCATCCATCTTGTCCTTGTCCCAGCCCAGCCCAGGAGCCTCGGCCAGCCCCACCGAGCCTGTCAGGGCTCGTTAGGGCCTCCCAAAGGTCACCCTGCCCGTGCCCCCCGTGCCATTTGTGCTGCTCCAGCTCCGAAGCAGGGCACGAGCGGAGATTGCCTCCAGCCCCGGCTGCTTCCCCCGGCCGTGATGGATGGCAGGAGCTGAGGCTGACTCAGCTGCCGGTGACCTTGGCGGGTCCCTCCCGTCCCTCGCTGTTGCGCGGGGCCGCGGCTCGCGGGCAGATTGATGGCAGCTCACGCTCAATTTCTCTGATGCACTTTTGCCGAGAGACACTCGTACATCTTCCCCCCGTCGTCTCTCCATATCTGAGGTCAGCCTTTCAACAGGCGAGAAATGTTCCGAAATAAATCACGGCCAGCCCTCAGCTGGGGCTCTGCCAGCGCCGGGGAGCGGGGTGGGGAGGGGGCTGGGAGCTGGCCGGGGGAGCCTGGCACGGGCAGACCCCCCCATGGGACACAGGGCCACTGAATGTCCCTCCAGTGCCACCGAATGGCCCCACATGGGTCACACTGCCACTGAATGTCCCTCCTGGTGGCACCCAGTGCCACCAAATGGCTCCCCTGTGGGTCCCAGTGCCAGTGATTGTCCCTCCTGTAGGTCCCAGTGCCACTGAATGTCCCTCCCGTGGCTCCCAGTGCTAGTGATTGTCCCTCCTGTGGGGCACAGTGCCACTGAATGTCCCTCCCGTGGCTCCCAGTGCCACTGAAGGGCCCTCCTGCCTCAGGGAGGGCCACCCAAGAGGCTGTTCCAAGCCCCCCATGGAAATGTTTTTTTTTTTCTCCCTGCATTTCCGGCACTGGGGCTCAGCACTGTTGGGTGCACTGAGCGTGTCGGGCTGCACAGAGCATCACATTCCACTGAGGCAGAAGAAAAAAATCCCTAAATCCCCCCTCTGGGCTGTCTTGGAGCAATCCTCAGAGAAGTGGGGCTCAGGATTTACCCCACCTCTCCTTCCATTCCCCTGGCAGGTGTGACCCTGCCCTGGGCAGGTGTCACCCGTGTCCCCAGAGCTCCAGTTTGGGCAGACAGCTCCAGTTTGGTGCTGGAGCTGAGGGGAGCAGCGCCCTCTCGGCTCCCAGCTGCCTGCTGATGGATGTTGGCATTCCCAGGAGCTGGGGGTGAGGGGGAGACCCTCCCAGCAGAGGATCTGGGCCCTCTGCCGCTGCTCCGGGGCACAGATGTGCTGGACAGCTCCACACACACACATCTGGCACATCTGGCCCTGCAGCGCCATCCCTCCCCTCTCCCCCTGAGCTCCAGCCTCGCTCACGCTCCGGGGCTGGGCGGGGGGATCAGGAGCTTTAAGGAAAGCCAGGGATGAGTCTGTGTGTTCCCTGCACTGCACCTCCGCTCCAGGGGCTGTGAGAGCCCCGAGGCACCTCTGCCACCCTGCCCTGGCTCCGGTGCTGCTGGGACAGGCTGGCATCACCTGACCTGATCCCAGTATCCAACTTCTGCCCCATCCCCGCGGGAATCAGCTGGCACAGAGGGAAAAGAGCTCAAACGGTGCAGGCAGATGCATTGATGGCTTCATTGAACAGGTGGGATGATGACCTCTTTTCATAGGTGGGGAAACTGAGGTACGCTAGGGAATTTCCCAGCTATTGAGGCTCCACCGCCTCACATGCCCAAGGATATGAACCTTTTCTCTGGAGATTGCAACTCTGCACCCCAAAAATGCCTCGCAGGGCTCAGCAGGTGTGCAGTGAGCCTCCAGGGCGCTCTGCAGCTCCTCACTGCCACGCTCATGGTCCTGCACAGGCTCCAGGACACATCAGCCTCCCCCTCCACATTCCAGGCGCTCAGCAGCCTCATCCTGCTCCCCCAAAATGCATCTCTGGGCAAAGTGGTGGTCCCAAAGGGCACCTCCCAGGGCACAGACCTTCAACAGGGAGCAGCTGGGTCTGGGCAGGGGCTGCCATGAGCTTTGTGCACAGTCGAGCCCAGAGCCTGCTGTTCTCCCTGTGAGCTGCCTCTGGCTTTTCCCAGGGAATCCCACCTCCCTGGGATTTTGGTGTTGTCAGCCAAGCTACAGAGCCCAGGGAGAATTGGGATTTACTTAATGAGTAGCCACACTCTTGCCCTTCTGATGGTGCCCAGCCAAGTTGGAAATAGAGACTGGGACCGTGCCAAAAGCTTTGAACTGGAAAACAAAAGTCAGCCTTGAGCTCTGTGCACTCTGTCATCTTTCCCAGTCATCTCAGAGCGGGGGCTGCTGGGTGTTCTCAGCCTGTCCCAGAATGACTGTGGGTCCCCGTCCGGGAGGGACTGCTAAAAATGGTGCTGAGGTTTATTTCACAGTGGGAAAGAGGTCTGGAGCTGACCTCAAGCTACAGTGGTTGAACTGATCATGATGGGAACACCCAGCTCAGCTCTCAGCAGCTTCCAGGAAGGTCTCCTGTAGCCTGTGTGTCTGGCAAGGGTTGTCTTGGAGGAAATGATCTCCAGAACCACGAGAAAATGCGCAGGATGTCTCATGGAATGGTTTGGAATTCAAGTTCAATTCAGGCATCCTAAAAAAAGCAAGTGGCAGGAGGAGAGCAAGTGACAGGAGGGAGCAAGCAGCTGCCCAGCAAGGAAAGAGCTGCGGGGCCAAACTTGCCCAGCCTGCACCTGAGCTGGTCACAATCCCCAGGCAGGCAGGACGTGCTGAGCAGAGACAGGGACAGAACACACCTCCGTGCCTGCAGCTCTTCAGAGCAGGGAGAAAGGTCACTCGGGAGGAGGAACATCCCTTGCTGCTCTTGAAAATCATCTCTGAGCCTCTGTCAGGGCAGTGAACCAGTCCTGAGCGGGAGCTGCACATTTTCCCTGCTTTGCTGGAGATCTCGATGCTCTGGTGCAGCCCTTGGAGCCTCCCAAACTCCTCCCTTTCCACAGGGGAGAAGCATCAGGAAGTGGAGCTCATCACCATCCCCCAGGGTTGTGTGACTCCTGAGGAAGGTGCTGCTTTGCCCTGAGATATTTCTCTGTGAGCAGACAGAGGGGAGAGACTCGAACTTTTCCCAGGCAAAAGCAGAGTTGAAACAGGAAAGATCTCCAGGAGGCTGTGCAGGAGCAGGAACACCCAGCTGGCTGCATGGCCCTGTGGATGCTGAGGTGAGAAAGGTAAGACTGGAAGGAATCTGCTCCATGTCCCCACCTTTGCTTTGCCAGAGCCTACAGATTGTGTTTTCCCATTTGTGAAACAGAAAAAAACCATCCTCCCTTCCCTCCCAGAGTCTCCATGAAGATGCAACTGAGCTCCTTTAGGAGGTGTCCTTTGATGCTCCTTGTGGGTCCCTTCCAGCTCAGGATATTCTGAGATCCCGTGATTTATGTTGGAGTAAAAACGTGCCAAGTGCTATGTGGGCACAAATTCCCTCCTGCCTCCCGCTCCTGGCACGGTGCCCGTGCTGTGACACACCTTGGAGCCGTTCGAGGACGCTGCTGTCACGGTCCCCGGGCTGTGGCACCTCGGGGACACGCCCGGCATGGCACGACACAGAACAGCCCGGGGGCAGCGAGAGGAGAGATGGAGCGGCCGGTGAGGGGGAGGAGTGTGGCTGCCTTTCCAAATCATGGGATGTTTCTGGCTCTTCTGAAAGCAAAACCCAGCAAAGCCCAGGAGGGGGGTGGGATAAGGGAAGGGTGCCCCAAAACTCATCAGGAGTGGGGTGGGATAAAGGAAGGGTCACCCCCACGTTCCGAATGCTTTGGGTATTTGAGGGGTGTGACCGGCACCAAGCTCATTTCCAGGATCTGCTTTCAAGGAGGTTGTTCCAAAATCCCCGGGGGCCCTGTTGTTTTCCTGTGGGCACACTGCGCCGTGCCCGGGCGCCGCACCAACCTGGCAGCGAGTTCTCCAGGCACAAAGAGGGCAGGGCTGTCCCTGGGGACAGCGAGGCTCCCCGGGAGCTGCCAGCAGCTGCGCAGGACACCGGACACCGCCAGCCCCGGCTTGTCCTTGCTCATCTCCAGCGCCAGCCAGCTCTGGCGTGTGCACGGGCTGCCACCACCCTCTGCTGGGGGCACGGGGACGGGAGCGGGACGGGGACAGGAGAGGGACAGGAACAGGAGCGGGACGGGGACGGGAACGGGACAGGGACCGGAGCAGAACGGGGACTGGAGAGGGACGGGGACCGCAGCAGGAGAGGGACCGAAG
>QUSF01000124.1:735780-748690 GCA_003676055.1 Chloebia gouldiae
TGCCCTACAGCTCTGTCCCATCGCCCCTGCCCAGCTCCCTGAGCTGCACTCCTGTGCCCTACAGCTCTGTCCCATCGCCCCTGCCCTGCCCACCTGGGGGAGTAACCCTGGGCTGGGGGAATGACTCTGGGCTGGAGGGATATCCCTGGGCTGGGGGAATGACCTTGGGCTAGTGGAATAACCCTGGCCTGGGGGATTGACCCTGGGCTGGAGGAACAACTCTGAGGAACTATCCTGGGCTGAGGAAATAACCCTGGGCTGGGGGATTGATCCTGGGCTAGAGGGATAACGTTGATCTGAGGGAATAACCCTGGGCTGGGGGCATGACCTTGGGCTAGTGGAATAACCCTGAGCTGAGTGAGAAACCCTGTGCTGGGGGAACTATCCTGGGATGGGGAAATAACCCTGGGCTGGGGGAATAACCCTGTACTCATAGAGTAATCCTGGGCTGGAGGAGTAACCCTTGGCTGGGGGAATGACCCTGGACTAGAGGGATAACCGTGGGCTAGTGGAATAACCCTGGACTGGTGGAGTAACCCTGGGCTAGAGAGGTAACCCTGAGCTGGTGGAGTAACCCTGTAATCCCTGTATATTTTGGGGAAGATGCAGAACCCTCTAATCCCATTCTCACCCACTGAGCAGGGTGGATGATGGATATTTTGGGGGAAGATGCAGAACCCTCTAATGCTGTTTTCACCACACTGGGCAGGGTGCATGATGGATATTTTAGGACTCTCTAATCCCGTTCTCACCCACTGGGCAGGGTGGACAGGCATCCCCAACAGCGGCTTGGGATTTGTGGGGGTGGCAGAGGGAGCTGCCACACGTGGGGCTGCTCAGACTGCACCCACCCTGCTGGCCCAGCAGCTCCTTGCACATTCCCACCATTCCCAGCCCTTCCAAGCCAAACTCCAGTCCCTGCCTTGGAGAGGAATCCCTGCTGCGGACACAGAGCTGCTGCTCCGTGCAGTTCAGGCTCTTCTCTCATGCTCCAGCCCCTCAAAGCCTGGCTGGCTCTGGAAGAAATGAACAGGAACACGACTTTGAATTTCAGAAGTGGCAGCATGTCCCTCTCTTGCAGGCTCCTGCCTGCAGATTCAAAGCTCTCCTGAGGCTCATGAATTGATTCCCTGATCCGGGAAGCAAGGAAGGTTTACAGGCTCATCCACCCCACGGTGGCCCAGAGCTGGCAGGATCTGTGCCCAGGGTGGTATCAAGAGCCAGAGGCAGAGCTGACAACTCAGTAATTCTCTGTTCTTCTTCCTCCCACTCCATCCTTTAAACGTCTCAGTTTCCTCAGGAGTTGGGTTAAGGTGAGGAAAAAAACACACTTGGGATTTTTCTAACAGCTTTTCTTCCTTTGGGAGAGCATTCCAGGCTCTGAGAATCTCATTCCCCTGCAGTGCAGCCAGGATGTCACCCCCGGCTGGCCCTGCAGGGTCACAGGGAGCACACTCACACCTGACCAGAACCTTCATCTCATCCCCATCTCCCTGATCCCAGGGCACATCCAATTAGACACAGCAAGCACCTCTGACCCTCTTTGGTTTGAAAAGCCTCATTATGTTGGGTTTTTGCTGTTTCAGATCCCCTCTCCCTCCCGGGCTGAGCGTGTCCCTGCTGTGGGGGCTGGAAGGGTGAACGTGGGACGTGTCCTGCAGCTCAGAGGGGACAGGGCAGAGCTGCTCCCCGGGGCCAGAGCAGTCCCTTCCCAGCTGCAGGGGCAGCTGAGGGATGAGCCCAACAAAGCATTCCTGCTTTGTGTGAGTATCCCACAGGGGAGGCACCTCTGCAACCAGCCAGGGCACTCTGTGTCCATCCCGTGTCCCCAGAGGGGCCCCAGGAACCACAGTGACAGGACAAGGAAAGGCTTCAAACTGCCAGAGGGCAAGGTTAGGTTTATATGGGGAAGAAATTCTTCCCTGAGAGGATGGGCAGGCCCTGGCACAGGATGCCAGAGCAGCTGTGGCTGCCCCTGGATCCCTGGCAGTGCCCAAGGCCAGGCTGGACACTGGGGCTGGGAGCTCCTGGGACAGTGGGAGGGGTCCCTGCCATGGCAGGGGTAGCACTGGATGAGTTCTAAGGTCCTTCCAACCCAAACCATTATATGATTCCATGGAGAGACCACAGCCAGGAAAGCAGCTCTGCTGAGTGCTGAGCACAGCAGGTCCTGCTCACTGAAAGCCTCAGCTGAAGGCAGGATGCTGGGCAGAGCAGCTGATTGCAGTTTCCTCCAGAATCCTGTTGTGGTCACTTGCATGAGCAGCCTGGATCAATGCTGGTGTGGCCTCCTCTGGCAGCTCCAGGAGAGCAGCACATTGGGCAAAGAGCAGCAAAACATCCCTGGAGCAGAGCAGGCTCGGGCTTTGCAGGCTCAGAGGAGCCACGGGCAGTCAGCACAGCCAGGTGGTGACAAGGACACATCTGGGCTCTGCCAGACAGCCAGGGCAGGGCAGGCTGGAGCTCAGGGAAAGGCTCTTCCCCAGAGGGTGCTGGCACTGCCCAGGCTGCCCAGGGAATGGGCACGGCCCCGAGGGCTTAGACAACAAAAGCTACAGCTTTGAACCAAGTTCCACACCTTGCAAGATCTTCTACAGCTTCTTGGAGAGATAAACTCCTGGGAGAGGAGAGATAAAGGTCTGGGAGAGAGGGCTCCAGGAGGGTTTGGACAGCGCTGCAGGGATGCCCAGGGTGGGGTTGTTGGGGGGTCTGGGCAGGGCCAGGAGCTGCACTGGGTGATCCTGGGGGTCCCTCCAGCTCAGGATATCCTGTGATTCCACAGTCCCTGAGCGCTGGCTGCCTGCACCTCCTGGTGTGAGGTGCTCGCTGCTCAGAGAGTGCACAGAGTCTGCACAGAGCTGTCCCTGTCCCTTGCAGATGGAGCCTGTTGCCATCCCTGTGATTCAGGGAGGCTGGGAAGCGCAGGCTGAGGCTGCAGCGAGCGGCTGAGCACGCGATGCCTCCCGGCACTCCCAGCACCAGTGCAGACACGTGGGCTCAGACCCCAATTTTTCCAGCCAGCGAATGGAGAGAGAACAGTTCATGGGCTCTGCTTCAAACAGGATCTGAAATATCCTCCTAGCAGAGTTTTCCAAAAATAAATGAAATGTCTGAGGACTGGAAGCCAGGGAAGAATTAACAGATGGAGAGCTGCAGCTGGGCACCCTGTGACGCCTCAAGGAAGAGGACCTGATGTGTCTCTGTCCCTGTCACCCCTTCCCCAAGCTCTTGGGCAGTGAAGTCTCACCCCCTTTGCCACTGGGTTTTGCAATAAGGGAAGGGGAATTTCTTTCTTCAGGCAGCTAAATCATGGCATTCCCAGCATAGGCCTCACTTATGGGATCCTCACAGCTCCAAGAAGCAGCTGCCAGAACTAGGGCTTTGTTCTTCACCTGACCCATGTTGTCTCCCTCTGCTCCAATCTGGAACTGTTCAGTTCTGGGGTCTTTTTTCCTGTCCAGGATGTTATTTGGACCTCCAGAAGCCCCTTTGGAGGATAATCTGTCTCCCAGGGTGATTTGGAGGAGGGACAGAAGCAGAACCAGTCCAAAACATACATTCCTGCCTTTATATCAAAGGTTTGGGGCTGGGGCTTTGGATGTTCAGCCCAATTCAGTAATCTGGGTGTGAAATCTTATTTCTGGGTGTGTGATGCTGAGGCTTTGTCAGCTGCAGGCCCCAGGCAAAGTGCTCTGGTTCCCAGGCTTGTGGTGGAAGCCCCATGCAGAGGAGCCAGGTGTGACCCCAAGATGTCCTTCTGCCCACGAATGGAGTCCTGGGACGGGGCCCAGTGGAGCTGGACACCCCTCACTGCCCCAGTGTCCCCTCAGCCAGGACAGCTGCCTGTCCTGTCCTCAGTGTCCCTGGGCTCCCACCTGCTGCCACAGGTGAGGGGTGTCCCAAAGGGCACCCCCTGCTGCCCCAACTCCCGTGGGGCTTTCACACTCCCCACACCTGCCTCTGCCCCACACAGAGCAAAAACCTCCCCCAGAGGGTGCCCAGCACTGCCCTCCCCCATGGGAAACCTGCCTGGGTGTCTCCTGGTGTGGGGAGGATGGTGAAGGTGCCTCCTCCAGGAACAAACCAGTGAGAAAAGAGGAAACAGGTACCAAATCTGGCACTTTTGGCTCTTTTGAAGAGGAGGTGCAAACCACCTTTGAACTGTGGTCACACAAACACCCAGGGACTGACCAAAAGGGGCTTCTGCCACCAGCCTCATCCCCAGCCCTGCTGCTCCAGGTGGGAGGGCTCAAGCCACCTTCATTCCCCTGTGTTTTCCTACAGCCTGGGTCTTTTTCCACTGGCCTGAATTCCAAAATGGCCTTGGGGGGTTGGGGGAGCCTTGCTGCCATCACGGAGGTGTCTGCAGTCCCCCAGCAGTGTGACAGCCCATCCAAGTCATTTATCCCTGCCTAAGGTGTGGCTGGTGAGGTGAGTCCATCCTGGAGGTCACCCAGGATTAGGGGTTATTTTGGGGCTGTTTTGGGATCCTTGCTCATCAAATCTTTCTTCCCGCCGTGAGCCGAGCCTGAGGAATAGGAGAGGGGCGTGGGGGGCTCTGGGTGCTTTAGGAACAGGTCAGTGAGTTGCTGAAGGTTAACTCACAGCACCTTCGTAACCTTTGGAGGAGCACCTTTCCTCCTCAAAATACAAAACCAGGTTGGAAAAGGGACCTGCCAGCCCAGCTCCACCCTGAAGGGTGTCCAGCATGGCTGAGGGGGGGACCTGGACCAAGGATGACCAGTCACATCCCTGGGGGTCGGGATGGAAAGCTTTTCTGTGCTTCCAAATATGCACCAAAGCTGCCTGGAGCCTCAGGTGTGAGAGCAGCTGTCCCTCGAGCTCTGTGTCCCCACCGAGCTGGCCTTGCCAGGACCTTGGCTGCAGCTTGGGCACAGCGCAGGGATGGGACAGGGGCATTGGTTCCTGGCTCCTCTCCATCCTCGGGCACCAAACTGCCCCTTTCAGGCTCAGCCAAGCTCCCAGCTCGCCCTCCCTGTGTCCCAGGAGCCGGGAAGGCCCCCAGGGTGATCTCCCCCTTTTCCCAGTGTTTGATTCCTGCTGAAGCACAGACCCCACTTTGCTCCAGGCTGCCCAGAGGGTGGCGAGGACCCCCTGGGACCCTCTGGGTGCCAAGGTTTGGGCAGCTCAGAAAGAGCCGATTTCACTGTGCTCCTCCGGCTCAGCGGCTCAGCCGGACCCGCGGGGGTGTGAGCGGGAGGGTCCCGGCTGTCCCCGTCCCCGCAGCTCCCTCCTTTTGTCCCTTGCATCCTTCTCCAGCCCCCGGAGCCCGCAGCGACCGCGGCTTCGTGCTTCCCTCTAGCGGTGCGGGCTCCGGGACCGCCGCGATGCCCGCGCCGTGATCCCGCTTCAAAGTGACCCCACTGCACACTGATCCCAGCGCTCTGATCCCACTGCACACCGATCCCAGCGCTGTGATCCCACTGCACACCGATCCCATTTCAAACTGTGATCCCACTGCACACCAATCCCACTGCACACCAATCCCATTGCACACTGATCCCACTGCACACTGATCCCAGCACTGTGATCCCGCTGCACACCGATCCCATTTCAAACTGTGATCCCGCTGCACACCGATCCCATTTCAAACTGTGATCCCATTGCACACCAATCCCACTGCACACAGATCCTCCAGGAAGCTGTTTGTGCTGTCACCTTCCTTTGGGTGCTGGTGACAGCAGCTGGCCTGGAGCCCAGGTGTGCCCAGGTGGCCAAGAAGGCCAGTGACACCTGGGCTGTCCAGCAATAATGTGGCAGCAGGACCAGGGCGGTGACCACTGTGCTGGGAGCTGATGAGACACCTCCAGCTCTGCGGTCAGTTTGGAGCAGGACACACCTGGAGGGGCTGGAGCACATCCAGGGCAGAGAACGGAGCTGGGAAGGGGCTCAGCCTGGAGAAAAGGAGGCTCAGGGGGACCTTGTGGCTCTGCACAGCTCCTGACAGGAGGGGACAGCCGGGGGGGTCGGGCTCTGCTCCAGGGAACAGGGACAGGAGGAGAGGGAACGGCCTCAGGCTGGGCCAGGGCAGGCTCAGGGTGGATATTGAGAATTTCTTCACTAAAAGGATGGTTGAGCAGTGGAACTGCCCTGGGCAGTGGTGGGATCACCATCCCTGGAGATGCCTGAGAAAAGGCTGGAAATGGCACTTAGGGCATGGTGGTGGTCAAAGGTTGGACTCAAACTTCCTGGAGGTCTTCTCCAACCCTAACAATCCTGTGATTCCACTGCTGGAATGCACAGGAGGTGTCTGGAATGAGCCCTGCAGTGGAGGGATGAGTCCAGATTCAGGAGTGAAAAGTGATTGAGAGCAGGACAGAGTGCTTCTCTAAAGAAATCCACATCCCTGGCCTGGCTGGAGTAAGGGGGAGGAAGGAAATCCCATCTCTGTCAGAGTGGTTGCTGTCCCACAGCAGCATGACCTCACCAGCTGCCTTTGTGGGGAAAATCAATCCCATTCCTGCAGGAACAGAGCAGGGAAAACCCCCTGGCAGCTCCTGAGTGCCCAGCCAGGGATGAGCAGGCCAGGTTTGGGGTCACAGTGTGCACTTAGAGGCGTGTGGGGCAGGTGACAACAAAGATCTGACTGGCAGTTTCAGCTCTTTGCAGGAGAGGTGCAAACCACCTTTGAACTGTTATTGTAAATGCAGGTGAACCCGGTGGGAAGAAATTATGATGTCTGATTCCAGTTCAGAAGGCTGAATGATTTATTTATTATAACTATACTGTAATACATTAATAAACTATGTAAAGGAGATACTAAAACTACAAACCTACTTGTTCTAACTACCATATCTAACTCCTCACAACTCATAACTCTCTGCTGAGTCCAGCCCCAGGTGGGTTGGATTGGCCATCAGGCCCAAACAATCCTCACCAGAATCCAATCAAGCAATCACCCCAGGGAAACAATTCTCCAAACACATTCCACATAGGAAAAACAAGGAGCAGAAATAGAAATTGTTTTCTCTTTCTTTCTCTCTGTGCTCCTCTATGAAAAAGCCTATGAGAGACAAATGTGCCTGTGGTCACACAAACACCCAGGGACTGACCAAAAGGGGCTTCTGCCACCATCCCCAGTCCTGCTGCTCCAGGTGGGAGGGCTCAATCCACCTTCCTTCCCCTGTGTTTTCCTACAGCCTGGATTTTTTTTCCATTGGCCTGAATGCCAAAATGGCCTTGTGGGGGGTTTGTCGTGGTTTAGTCATGAATGACATAGACATAATCATGTCTTCCCATGTCTGGAAGGACAGGTAGAGCCGTGCCAGCTCTCTCCCTGCAACTCTCTCATGTTTCTTGCCTTTGGTGCTCTCCCCAACTCACAAAAATCACCAGAAGTTTCATTTGTGACCTCACAGACTGATGCATCCCCTACCCCCATCCTGTGAGATGGGATTTCCCCCCTCAGCTGTGTCAGGCTCAAATAACTCAGTTCTTACATGGTCCAGCTCCTTCCTTAAACTTTGATCCTTTAGAAATAAACCCAGTGCCACACATTTGTTATAACTGGCCATTTAAAAGACATTTTGGGAGCCTCGACATTAATTCTGTATGTGAGCAGGGGAGGAGCTGAGGAGCTGTTGCTGCTTACAAACAGAAAGCCAAACCCAGGCAGTGCAGCAGGAGCAAAGGAGGAGCTGCCCCAGGCCGTGTCAAACCCCACCTCAGTCCCCAGGGCAGCCTCTGGGTGCAGGGCTGGCTCCTGCAGCCACACTCAGGTGGGGAGGAGCAATCCTGAGCCTCTCCAGCCTGCAGCACATCACCCACACGCTGTGCTCGTCCCCAGTGCACAGGGATTTGCTGGGATTCCTAACCCTCGCTGAAAACATGGACAGAAATTACCAAACTCTCTTATTATTTCATTGTTTCAAAGATTTGGAAGGCAGGAGACACCAATGCAGGTTTGGGGCAGCCCACACTCAGAATTTCCTCCAGGGACTTTCTTGTTCAATCCAAGCCTTTGATTTTTAACTTTAGAAATTCTTCAGGAAAACCACCCTGCTTTTATCCTTTTTTTTTTTTTAATTTTACTTTATGGATCAATTCACTGCAACTTCATTGGCAAGAAGTAGCTGCTGCTCACGTGTGGGCTGTGTGTGCCATTGTCCTTTCACAAAGCTATTGTCACACTGTTATTGTGATATTGTCACTCTGTAAAATGACTGAAAACACGAAGGTTTTGTGGGAAATGCCTAATCCCAGATACTTGATATTATTAAATGAAAAGGACTTGCAGCAGCATTTGCTGTTATTTTTATTTATTCAGCCACCCAGCCCTTTCTTCCCTAAGCTCCCAGATAACATTTCCCAGCCTTATCTCGGCTGAGGACAGTGGGAGCTGCTCAGATGCTCCTTTTGTGCCTTCCCTCTCTGCTTGCTGCACATTTATTCGGGCCAAGGCATAAAAAATCTGCATTCTTGGCCCTTCCTGGCAGGGTCACACCCCTGGTTCTGCTGTTCCACTGGCTCTGAGCTCTTCCTTTCTTGGAGGAAACTGTGAAGCACTTGGGCATCGCCCCGAGGACAGTGACAAGAATGATTAGAGGCTTGGGATGACATCTCCAAAGGAAGAGAGGGACAGGTTGAGCTGGGGCACAGCATCGATCTGAGGGGATGCACAGCATCACTACAGCAAGGACAAAGGTGTGCTCTGCCTGCCTGGGGTGCCTCAGGCAGCAGGAAAGGAATTTAGGCTGCAGGGGAGATTCCTGGCAGCACCTGGAAAGCGCTTCTGGCAGGATGACTAAGGGAAAATGTGCAGTTTCTGTCATTGGGTGACTCAGAAATTAAGGAAACCCCTCCCAGGGGTATCAGAGGCATCCCTGCTGCACTGCTGCATTTATCAGAGCTGCCTGGCTCCGCGTGGAGCCGCTGCCTTCCCCGGAGTGCCCCAGGAGCAGCAGCATCCTCCAGCCAGCACGGGCACTGCTGCTGGCAGGGAAGGACACGGGGCCCTTCCTCGGCTCCCTGAGCAAGCCAAGAGCAACAAATGGAAAAAGCGGAAGGCTGGAGACAGTCTGGGGGCAGAAACACCGAGAAGAAAATCTACAGAGTAAATCACTGCCTCCAGCCTGGAGAAAATGAGAGCTCAATGTGAAAGAGAGATTTTTGGAGTTCATTTAAGTTAGCAAAATGAATTAAGCATTTATATGTTAGCTTGTTAAGTTATGTGTTGAATTTTAACCTTTTACTTAAGAAACCTCTGCCATGGTACAAAAGGCATAAGAAAATGCAAATTTCTGAAGCTTCTTGCATAAAGAACAATACCAAAAAGGACCAAAATTACAAAGAACACAGATAAACAGGCTCCTCTGTCCCTAACCCTACCGAGACTGACAGACGTACTCAGATAAGCACCAAAGGAATGAAAGCACACGTGCAAAGGAGAAAAGTTCAGAAGTTCACCCATGAGGAAGACCACGATCTTCAGCCTCAAGAGACCACCAGAGAACCCGCAGGACCACCACAACAAACCAGGCATGCCCAGAAGGGCGTGGACCTATTTAGCATGAGAGGCGAGGACAGGCAGGGCCAGGGGTTGAATATGCATGGCAATGTTGTGCAATGTATTGCATATGGAACACCTCTGGGAATAAAGGTGTGGGTCAGACTAAGGATCGGGGCAAGTTTTTGGAGAGCGATCTCACTTGTGCTGGGCACTGACAATACATACCCACGTCATAACCACCCCAGGTTGTGGACTCTAGTTATTTATTCCACATATTGCTCCAAATGAGCATCAGCAGGGCTGGGCTTTGTGCTGTTTGCACCCAAGACAGAGCCCTCCCCATCCCGTCCCCTCACTGGGCACAGGGGGTGCACACAGGGCCCACATTTGCTGTCCCAGCTGTCCCTTGCAGGGCCACCAAACCCAACCCAGCCGTTGTGGGTGATGTTTGATTCCACATGTCCAACGGCAGAAGTGAATTTCCTGCAGCTCACCGCAGCCTGGAGAATTCCAGAGGGGCAGATTCCTGCCCCTTCCCGAGGCTCTGAGCCGGCTGGCTGCCCCTGCAGCCCCGCAGGGACTCATGGAGGGGCTTGCAGGGCTGCGGGCGCTGCCTGCCCGGCCTGTGGCAATGCCAGCTTGCCTCCTGGTGCCCTGACCCCAAATGTCCCTCCAGCTGCAGGGCAATGATATCCCGGAGCTGCTGGGGTCACAAAGTTGGGGCTGATGGTAGCAGGAGACGGATCTGCTTAACTCTTTCCTTCACAGAGGTGACTGACCCCCTAAACTATGCACAGTTCACTGCCTTTGGCACCCTCCTCCTCCTCCTCCTCCTCCTCCTCCTCCTCCTCCTCCCATCTCCCACGGTGGCTCTGAGGAGCTTCACTAGCCAAGCAGTGGCTTTGGGCCGCTGGAGCCTCTGCAGCAGCAGGGAAAGGGATTTATTTTGCAGCCCAAGCAACCTTTGCTCTCCCTCCCAGCCTTTATGGAAGTTTGGCTCAAGTTTGCCTGTTCCCACCTCCGTGATGTAATTCCGGAGTTGCACCCAGACTAAAGCACAAATATCCAATAGTGAGGTTACACTGATTTCTGCTGAATTCACTGAATTTCTGATCTAAATGGAGGATGAAAAGACAAAGCTTTGGCACCAGGAGGAGAGGACACAGCTTCCCAAGGGCTCCTCTGTGCTGCCCAGAGGCTGCAGATCCGGGAGCAGGAAAGCTCCTGGTTTGCAGATGGATTTTCCCAACCCCAAGCACTCCAGCCCCAGTCTCCTCTGCCTCCCCACCACGGATCCCTGGAGCAGCCCCTCTGCAGGCGCCTGCCCTCCCCAGCACACCTGCCGAGCATCCCTGGCAGCAACACCCCACTGCCCTGGCAGGAAAGGGTTAAATGATACAATCCTCCTTTCCTGGCGAGCAGATTTTGCTCTGCTCTGCCTGCAGCCCTGTTTATCAGCAATTGCAGGCTCTAAAACCCGCACTTTACAAGTGCAGCATAACCTGCCAGTTATAATTGGTTGAATTATACCTCATCCCCGATGCAACTCTTGATGAGGCGCCGCCTCACCCAGAGAACTGATAGCAGACAAGTTTATGGCTCTCCTGGAAAACACAATTATAAATTGCATCCCCACCGCATGCCCTGGGAAAGGTTAACCCTTTCACTGCAGCTCCCGAGGCAGGCAGGATTCACTGACAGCGCTTTCCCAGCAGGAAGGGAAAAGAGGAGAGAGGAATCACTGCTGGAGAGAGCTGAGAGGAAATACTGGAGAGGAAAAGAGGGCTTCAGAGGCCTCGTTCCAGGGCTTTCCAAGAAACAGGATCAAGTTTTGGCAGGGAACTTCAAGTCAGGGAAAAGCACAAGGGGATTCACTGGATTTGTCCATCCTGTGCTGCACAGGTCAGGCTGGGCCACCATCCCCACCTGCTGAAGGTGCCCTGGAATGAAACCCTTCACAGGGATGTGTCACCTGCTCAGAGCTGGTCTCTATATTATTCTGCTTTTCCTCTTCAGCTCTGCACAGCTGGAATTGGGAAATAAGTGTCAGCAGGACTGGCCAGCCAGTGCCCTCAGGACCAGAGTGACCCAGGGGTGCAGCACTGGACACCGAGGACTTTGGGGCATTGTGACAAGGACCAGATGGGGTGGATGCTCACAGTAGAGCAGCCCAGCACAGTCACTTCCATTAGTGAAACCACAACTGGGAAAGGTCCCAGAGCCTTTCACTCTGACAGGAATTGTCTTTGGGCCCCTGCAGCCCCTAAGGCTTCCTGAACTCTCCCAGCCACTGCAAGGGGTTAAATCCTGCCCCAAGGGTGAGTTCAGCCTATCCCTGATCCTGGCATCAAAAGGCTGCCTGGGGTTTGTGCTGCTGCTCTGGAGCAGTACAGGGGACAGAGGGCAAACCCCTGCTGCCAGGCATTGAGCCAGGGGCGATTCCAAACTGTCCTCAGAGAGAAACACCTTTCAAAAACAGAGAAGGAATAAATATGTCTTGACTTGGCTTTAGCCACTGGAAATAGGCCTAGAAGCAGCTGCCTGTGCTGGCCACCTCCTGGGCTCCAGGAAGAACATTTTTAACGCACAAGAGAAGTTGTGGCTGCCCATCCCTGGAAGTGTCCAAGGCCACGGTGGACAGGGCTTGGAGCAACTTGGGATAGTAGAATCCAGGGCAGAGGAGCTGGACTTACAGAATCTTTAAGGTCCTTTCCAACCCCAAGGACTCTGTGATTCTAGAAGACCACGAGAAAACCTAAACAAATGCACTAGGTCTACTTAATTAAGTGAAACCTTTAATAAAGCCCGTCAGTAATTAATGTGCCTTGTGCTGGGGAATATGCTGGGTCCATCTCAGCCATAAACCTTTCCTATGACACCATTTAGAGTTTACTCCACAAATATTCCATGATCAACTCTGGGATGGAGCTGCCCTTACACCCTGGAAAATCCTGCATCCTTCTCCCTCTGACCCCAGCCTGGGCTCACGGGGCCCACGTTGGCACCTGCAAAGCCTTGCTGGCTCCAAGCAGGTTGGGACAAAGCTCTGGAAAGCTTTTACTGGTCCTGCCCCCGCTGTTCTCCGGCTCCTGTGGCCGGTCACCCTTCCCCAGGTGCCAGCTCTGAGCAAAGCAACCAAAGTGAAGCTCCTGCCCAAATCCCCAGGAGAAGAAATGGGCAAGGAGGGTCAGATCCAGAACTTCACCCCCCTGCAGCCATGGCCATGGCTGCCTCCTTCCTCCTGCCCTGCAGGCAGGAGCTGCAGCCCAAGCAGGATTTGTGCTGCAGCCCTGGCTCTGTCTGGTGCTTACCAAGGGGCAAAGCCAACAGCTCAGTCAAGCCTCCTGCTCACCCCAGGGTTTCTACCTTGGTGCTTTTATCAGAAAAGATTGTATTTAATTTTAATTTTAATTTTAATTTTAATTTTAATTTTAATTTTAA
>QUSF01000125.1:0-218935 GCA_003676055.1 Chloebia gouldiae
TGCCTTGGTCCTCTTGAAAATCTGTTCCTTGTTGGTTTTGTGTATGTGTGGAGGAGGAAATAATTGCTTGTGTCTAAACCAGTCCCATCCTTATCCCCTGAAACCGGAACAGGTTCCTGCCATCATGGAGCCTCATGTGGGTGCCATGGTTTTGCTCCTGCAGTTGGGGCCTTTTCTTTTTGGGGTCTCTATTCCCCAGCCAGTACATTTGTTACCTGAACAGTGCTTCAGCAGGAGGGAAACTCATGTGCCAGGAGCTCTCAGGTTTGTGAGCACCCACCCTGAGTATTTCAGGTATCAAAACCTTAGAGAAAAAGAGAAAATTGTCTTGGTACATGAATACTTCTTGTAAGAGCAGCACCTCTGGTATGAAGCATTGAAGGGAGAGTGTCTTTTCTTCTCTGGAGTTCCTGAGAACAGGTGGTGTTCATTTTACCTGGAAGCTGATCAGATACCAGCCAAATTGCTCATTTTTGCCTCAAGGTGATCAGGCTTTTCACACTGCAGCTCTACCCTAATTCACACTCGGATAGCTCATTACTTTGTAGTTACCTTAGCATAATTTCTAACTGCACCACAACTAATTTCTTACTGCATCAAAGGCTTCCAGGCCCCACCAAGGCCACTTATCAGGGGCCTAGTCTGAGGGGTAGTTCAATTCTCACTCCAGACATAAATCATGCCCTCTCTCTCTCAGAAATTCTGCAACAGGGAATCAAATAAAATGTGATGCCACAGGCCCCTGAACACAAAGACCGGCCCTTTTCCCTGTGAAAGAAAATTCATCAACCCAAGTTCGTGATGCCAGTCTGTAGGGTGTGCTTGGGACTGTCAGGGCAGCCTGAGTTCCAGGTGGTGGCGGGTTGGATCTTGGACACATCCTGCACTGTCTGGAATTTCAGGAGGCAGCTGCCCCGTCAGGGCCACAGGTCCCTTTACACAAACACCAGCCCTTTTCCCTGTGAAACACAACACAACGCCAGGTTCCTGACATCACTTTGCAGGGTGCACTTGGGACCATCAGGGCAGCACAAGTTGGAGGTGGGGACACCTTGGGTCTGGGACACATCCTATGCTGCTCAGATTTTTTGAAGGTGGCCGCCCGCTAAGGGCCACAGGCCCCTGAACACAAACACCAATCATTTTCCCTGTGAAACAAACCTCACCAGCCCAGGTTCCTGATGTCAGTTTGCAGGGTGCACTTGGGACTATCAAGGCAGCACATATTTTAAATACTCCAAGTGCAGGCAGTAGCTTCAGCAGCACGCATCCTCCTCGGTCCCCTGAGCATGAGCTGCAGCAGCACTGACACAGCAGAGGTACAGCAAAAATGCAACACCCCAAGTCTTTCCTATCAACAAAAGGTGAAATTGTGAAAAAAACACCAAAGCCCCCAGAAAACATGAAAGAAATGGGTAAGGGTCTAGGATCCACAACAGGGAAAGAAGTAGGGTAAGTCATGGAGCAGAGCTAAGAGGTGTCATCTTAATTTTCATGCATTCAGGGTGTTGTGGTTGTTTTACTTCAAATAGCCAAACCCCAAGAAGCCACTTGCTGACTCCCTCCTCGGTGGGATGGGGAGAGAATTTAAAGTGTAAATGAGAAAACCCAGGGTTGAGATAAACATAGTTTTACAGGTGAAGCAAAAGCCACACCCACAATAAATTAAAACAGAGCACATTTTCCATTCCCGGGGCAGAGGGTATCAATAATTCCCAGAAAACCAGGGCTCTAGCACCTTTAAGGGTAACTTGGGAAGACAAATGCCATCCCACTGAATTTCCCACACACACATTTCCTTTTTCTTCCCGCCACTTCATACACTGAGCATGAGGCCATAAGGTCTGGAATATCCCTGGGTTGGTTGGGGTCAGCAGTCCTGGTTCTGTCCCCTCCTGACTCCTTATAGTACCCTGGCCCCTCACTGGTGGGTAAAAAGCAGAAAAGCCCTTGACTTTGTGTAAACTCTACTCAGCAATAGAAAAAACCCCAGTATCATCAAAATTATTTCCAACACAAATCCAAAATACAGCCCCAAACAAGCTACTGTGAAGAAAATTAACTCCATTCCAACCAAAACCAGCAGAGATATATAGATCATTGGGACTTCTCTTTTAATCTTAGATACACAACAAAAGCCTACAGAACAGGAAAGGTTAAACCCAAAAAAGAAGAAGGTGGTCATATTTTTGTAATTTCAGACGTGTCTAATGATTTAGATGAAAAATCCAAAACATTCCAGACTGGCAGTAATGCCCCATTCACGCCTGTAGAGCCACTTCCTCAAGACTGCCGAAGCTACACGTATCTCAGGAGAAAGGCCAGGTTCTAAATATCAGACTGCACAAAAAAAAAAAAAAAAAAAAAGCCTGCACAAAGCAAGGATGCACATCTCATCCAGTGAGCTCTTTCTGCAAGATCCCACTTCGATGCTACATATTGTATCCAGTAGAACCTAGGTGCTGTTCTGGCCCTGGTTTCTGAAGCTATTGCACACACACACTAGTAATGAAGAGGCAAAGTCAAAGCAATGCTGCCTGAAACTCTTTCAGGCTCAAATTAGGAGCCAGGGAAGTCAGCAGGAGGTAGTAGTTCCCCAGCCACCCTCACTGGGAGATTGCTCACAGTATTTGTACATTTATATTGTATTAAGTAGATACTCAAAATAATCTGTGTGTGGTTACTTCTATGATCATGGCTCCATGTCTGCGAGGATCACACAGATCCCCAGACTTTGCTTGAACTCTGTTTTATCTCTGTCAGAGCTGGAAAATTTAGCTGGATCAATCCTTAAGGCATCACAGAAGGTGAAACCCCAGAATCTGGACATTCTACTCTGATTTCATAGGGAACAATAGCAGCAGTTCAATACCAGCATGAAAAACAGTACAGCTAAGAAGAAACATCTCTTTGCAAACACCTTTCTTTGGTTATTCTCAATCCACAGGTCAGCAGCAGATTTCAAAAGTTATTGGGAAACTGTTTGGGTATGATACACTGATTTGTCCCTCGAACAGTACTCAATGACTCAACTATTTCTAATTGTCCTGGGTTTGCCTTAATTGAATTTTTGGTGAGGAGGAAAAAGGGTCGGCCACAGAAGTGACTGAAGTCAACCCACTACACTAAAATATTAGGAATTTTGGAGAAAGCTATCCTTATTTATGCAGTCAATGAAACTGCTCGCACTCAAGCATGGCAACAATTCCTGGGAAAGAGCCACACTTGTGTATCTTCAGAAGCATGAGGAGAGCAGAGAAAGATCAGAAAAGTGTTTCTATCACCCACACATCACCCTAGCAATGGCTTTTAATTACAACATTTATAAATTATTTATCTTAAACTACTCGTTACATATAGAAATACATAACACACATAAATGTACTACAGGACTGTATTTTATAAACAGAAGTTTGGCCTCAAAAGCTATTTATTCCTCTAAATATCTTCCCTCATGAAGCTATTCTACTCACACTTTTTCTTTTTGTGCATCCAGGAAAGGGAAGCTTGAATGTCTGGCTGTCAGACATTCAAGCTCTCTCTCAGCCTGCCTACCCACTTTCCTACCCACTCAGGGTTTGGAGGAGGTCTGCTACCTGCTGAATAGATTTCTCATGTTTGCAGCCCATGTTTTCAACCACACAATTGAAAATTATTTGTATTATTATTTTTATTAATTTTCATTATTATTTTTGTATTCGTTATTGTATTAGTTTTGTATTATTGTATTCGTTTTTATTAATACATTATTATTAATTTTTATTAATACATTATTGTATTAGTTTTGTATTTATTGTCATTAATTTTATATTACTATTAATTTTCTGTATTGTTTTATTTTTAATTTTTATTATTTTTATTATTCTTTTTATTTAATTTATTATTATTAACAATTTGTGATTTGCTCATTATTATCATTTTAAAGCAGGAATTGATTTTTTTTAATTATTAGCCCTCCTCTCCAATATATTACTTAAGATTTTAAAGCCAAGAATATTTGGAAACAGATGCCTTTAATTTTGAAAGATTAATACAAGAACAACCCAAACTTGTTTATTTCTGTTTGAGGGGATTTTTTTGTTTGGTTAGGTTTTTTTGAGGGGTGTTTGTTTGGGTGATTTTCCGTGGTTTGTTGGGGTGATTTTGCATGTTTGTTTGGGTTTTTAATTAAAATTCTTGGATATATACATACAAATTTTGGCCACCTTAGAGACAACATGGCAAAGGAAAACAAAGAGAATATGTTGTCAGATTTATACCTAATTATTATAGAGCATTAAATTTTCCTTTGTCCTTTTACTGGTAAATCACAGTGAAAAAAAGTAATTTTTTTTTAATTTATACTGCAAATATTAGAAGTAATCCAATGCACTATCTGAGAAAAATAATATTGAATTCTGAGAAGGCAAAGCAACAACTCAGAAGTCTGGGAAATCAGAGACTGGGCTGAATCAGAGACACAAGGAGTGGAAGTATCCCTCATAAAATGGGAAAAATTGATGGGAAGCCTGGGGTGGAAAGATGCAATCAGCACCATTCTCTTCAAATTCTCTCTAATGTACATAAGGAGGAGCTGAATTCTCCCACAGCAGTTCTCATGTAGGTTGCAGAGATGTGTGGAGGACCTTGCTTATTACCTGCCATGGTTGCTGAAATGTTGCTACATTTTATGCAGATATATTTTCATGATGGGCAAAGCGATGCCTTCACACACTGCATATTAATTGCTCCCAGGAGACAGTCCTCTCCTTGTTTATAAACTGAATTATCCTCAGTGCTATCAAAATGCTACTTGCTCCAAACTCTTCCACTTAACAAATCAATCACTCCCAAAAAAACTGAGACCATCGAGTTTGTGGCTGTGTGTCTGTTATCACAAATCACAGGTAAAAATTTTCTTTACAGAATCACAGAAAAATTTAGGTCAAAAGGGTCTCCAAAAGATACTCAGTCCAGTCCTCTGGCTCATCCAGTATAATTTTGAGTCCTTCCAAGGACAGAAACCTTACACATGTCCCTCCTTATATTCTACTGTCAAGCCTATTTTTTCAGGTCTTTTATTCTGAGAAAGTAATTTCTAAAATTTGTTAGGATCCTTCAGAATTTAATAAACCCCTATGCACTAAGAATAAAAGATAATTTTGCACTATTTCACTAGTTTAACTAAGAATGATGGAGGGTTTTTTTAAATATACATATATATGTATACCTATACACATATTTACAGAGGGGAAATGTTAACTTGTGAATAGAATATACATATCAGTACCTATTAGAGCTATCATGCCACCCTGTTTTCAGATTATTAAAACGAATTGTATTAAGTGATGTCTCAAATAACATAATGATACCTTGTAAAAAAACATCGTTTGATCCAAGATCCAAATGAAAGCGAACAATAAATACCTAACATTTTCTCTTTGTTTCATTTTCTCAAGTTATTTTTTTTCATTACAGTGGAGAAGTTATTAAGTCTGAATCACAAATATTTAGAATTTTATATATTAAAAATTCAATCATAAAGCTCCACCAAGTGGAAATCCTTAAAACTACACCAAGCAAATTCACAAATAAAAATTCTTTTTGTAATTACAACCAATACTCACAAATCCAATCATATTCAATGAATAACAAATAGGCTATCCATACCTATAACTCATCATTTTTACTAGTATGCACTAACCACATTATTGATTTGGGTTGGAGGGAAGAATAACTTAAACATCATTAAGATATTTCACTTTCCCTCTGGTTGGATCTGCTCCTTTGAAACATTCATTTTGTTACATTCAGTGCAGACTGAAATGATCTCTTAACACTGATTTAGCTTTTCAAAGAAGTCACCTTTCTGACTTGCTGAAATTGCTTTGGGAAACTTTAATTTCCCCATCCTAGTAAACACCTTTAGTTATTTACACAAATTAACAGGCATTGCCATTTCAGGCAGCATAAGATTCTCGAACCAATATAGTTTGTTAAATGCTTTGCTCTTTCTCACTATTGAAATATTCATCATCTGTATAATTTTAACAGCCTGATAAAAACTGTTAAAAGCATAGTTGTGCTGCCCAGCAGGTAGTGCCATTTTTAATGAAACCATAACTGCCATAAATAAATAATCAGCTCATTAATTATTCAGAGTGCACCTCAACATCCATAAGAAAATTTGTTTCGGTTTGGGACTGCAAAACATGCCACGACCACTCTCGTCCAGTAAAAAGAGATATATTTTAAGCTAAAGTTTCGTGTCAGAACATTTCATCTTGACTAAAGCCCAGAAAAAGTAATTTTTTTGTTTTACATACAGAATTCAGAAGTATCCAAACCCACTAGGTATGTTTGGTAACACAATGTCTCTCACACAGCACAGCAGAAATGTGAACTGCTACCTTGCTTTTGAAGCAACTCCCTTCTTTCTGAAAGCCCCATCCCAACGTATCGGTGAGGACATTTAATATTTAACATTTAATACATGCCAGGAGCCTGTTCTCCCAAGGCAGTGTGGGTCACTGCCTGCATTCAGAGACCAGCACACAAAATTATCAGCACAGTAACTCCATCCTGTTTCATAGAGCAGAGAATCCAAGAGCCACAGCCACTTTGGGAAGGCCAAACACCATCACACATCCATGTATTAACATTTAGTTAGACCACATGAGCCTTTTGAAGGGAATTCCAGCCACCACATTTACTAATACAGATAAAGCTTTGCTTGGCTCCGTCCTTTGGCTCTGGTTTGGTTTTGCATTTCCTTGCTCTGTTTTTTCTTTTCCAACCCTTAGTTTCCCACAACCATAGATGTAGTGGAAAGAAATTAAATACTACTCCCTTATCATGAAGGAGAAATCTTTTCTACACTGCCACTCTCCAGGCAACATGCGAACCTTAAAATGGTGAACAATAAATGATCCAATTAACTACGGGTGATGCCTTAGGATGGAGCTTTTATATTTTTCAGATCCTGCACTGTTTTGCTGTATAACTCTAAAACTCTGTGGTCTGGTAGCTGCTGTTCTCCCATTTTATTCAGACAGAACAATTCTTCTCTAGGCCTGAAACTCAAGGCCACCTCATTGTCTCAGGCCCCTAGAGATGTAAACAACAGAGAATTAGCAGGGACAAACTTGGAGTAAATTACTTTATTACCTAAAATTGTATTTGGAGGATTAACCTCTGTATATTACTAGACCAAACTTGCAACTGTATGAAGAACTCATGACTGTCTTCTATCTCAGAGGCTTCTGACTGCCCAAGGTGTAGCAATTGAAGGCCTTTAATAAATACCCACTTTTATTATCTTAATCTTGTCTAGCCTCTGTTCCAGGTAGCCACTCCAAGGCATCACAGGTTTAGTCAGAATAACATCACTGCAAAGCTAAATCATGACCAGGTAGTCTATGCACAGAGGACTACAGCACAGCAGGAGAATTAAAAATAACCAACACAGCTATGTGGAAAGCAGAGCTTGGCAAACTTCTTAAAATACTGAAAAGGTAACAGGGCTGATACTAACCATGATCTGTAACAAATGTGACTGCATCTTTTCTTTAAAACATGGCATTTCCATAGTGACATTTGTCACTACATAGAAATTAATGAGTTCACCACTGAAGGCTGAAAACCAGTGATGAGAGATCACAAAAAATATGTTAATGTGGAGTTATTTATGAGGGATATTTTAGTAGTCTGAGAGACCTTGGGCCAGTGCTGCTATTTTTATCAATGACTGGAAGAAAATGAGTAGATATAATACCACTGATATCACTGTAACAGAAATGAGAGACTTGGGCCACATCAGTTACAAAAACCAGCTAATCCACTGAAATGCTAATATTATCAAACACAAGTTAATGCCCAAGATGCAGCTCACTTTTAAGATGGCAACTTCATCCATAGCCTAAGAAACCCACATTATTTGGAGGTAATGATTAGTAAAATCCAGAAAGTTAATTCCTAGAGCAAAACTTGTTTTATACGAACACCAAATATCCTGAGGAGATGCAGTGATGAGAGTGAATCAGTGCAAAGAAATGAAACTACCCCGTGTAGTTCCTGCTGCTTTAATAGATATTTAACTAATAAAAGCCCAGAAGAAGCTCCGAATAAGTGGGAAAGATAAGTCCTGCCTGAAAGGCTCTAATCAATGTGCTCTCTCAGCTGGCACTGAGAGAGAATTCATCAGAGACCAGCTGATATTTACACAAGGAAAATCTTCTAATAAGCAACTGATCTTTAATCCAGAAACAAAAGGTCTAACTAGGATGAAATCTCCAAAAGCCAAAGCTAGGAAAACTCTGACTAAAAGAGAAGAATAACAGCAGCCGTGATTAATTGTTGGCCCCATATATTCAAGATTCTTCAGCACCAGAAATATTTCTTTCAGAAACAGACTTTTTTTCCCAAATAGAACTGTTATACCTCAAGCAGGAATTACAAACTCCACAATGATTTATTAATCAAAAATGCCTGCTCCAAGTAACACAGGTCAAGCCACTTGAACAGAAGGGTCCCACTGGTGTTTAAAAATCCAAACATCTATGACAGCACTCTAGTCAAGAACTGAATTTCTCACTCTTCAAACACCTTTGTACTGTAAGCATTAGCAATGCAGCTCCTCTGATATGTTTTTCTAGGCTGATAATTGAAATTTCAGTTAAAATATGGTTTATTTATGCTCATTGATGCACTCAAAATAATTTGCAAAATGCAAATTCATCAGGCTGAGTGAACAGAATAATGACTCTGCTTCTGTAGTGCTTTTGTACAGGTTCCTTTATTCTTTTCACTCATTTGAATCAATCTGAACCATTTCTGCATACCTGAAAGGAATATTTTTTCAAGCATTATATCCTGTTCTGTGGGAACATCTTCTCTGTTTCATGGGAAAAGAGTGCTATGCTCACAAATTAGCACTATGATCAAACAATAGCCTTCCAAGAAACTGCAGTTGTTACATTCAAAACAAAAATCCTTTGTGGACTGCAAGGTTTTAAAACAAGTATTTGTGACTGCCCTGGCATTTGTTTTCAGCCTAATAAAAGTAATTTCTGACCATTAACAGTTCATGCAGCTGACTTATGCCAGTAGATGAAAAAATAACTTTTTACTGGGAGGCTCACTAGTCAAGCACGTGTCACCAGTGCTCCTCCAGCTGTGTCAAAGTGAAACATTCCTGCAGGCCAAGTTGTATGGAAGGCAGCATCATGTCTGTGAAATCCCTGAACTGCATTAATTTGCATAAGCCTTGCACAATAAATAAATAAATAAAAACATTACTATAAATGCAAAAATAAATCTATTACTATATATAAATAAAAATAAATATATTATTATAAATAAAAATATTATTAGAAATAATAACAAACAAATTACTATTCTTTCCAGCACTTAAAGCACCTAAATGCTGAATTCCCAACTTAGCCCTTCCTCAGCTGTGCTTCTGTCTTGAATCATTTATCCTACCAGCAATCAAGGTGACCTGTTGGACTTCCTGCCCACATGGTTATCAGACTGCCACTATTTTCTCTTTAATGCCATCTAGTGAAGCAAAACACAAGTCAAATACCCTTTTTCCCATATAATAATTTAGAATAATTGCAACAGAAAGTTATGCAATTATCGTATGCATTATATCCTCTCAAGCCATCACTTACATTATGTTTATGCAGCTGCTTTAGGACCATCTGAAGCATTTCAGGTAAGTGAGGTTGTGGGTTGAGCTCCAATTTGACAGCAGCTGGTTTGTTGTTTTGTGTAAATTCACGAGTGATTTTTCCATTCATACAAAAGGAAGGGCAATGCCAAATTTGTTATTTCTGTGCTCACAGTGCCAAAGGTATTGTCAATAATCTTGCCAACCCCATGTGGTTTTTTCATTGGCAGTCAGCAAATGGCTAAGCCTGACCAAACCTCGAGCACTGAGACATGCTGAGCACTTACTAGACATTTTGGAATTAAAAGAAAGTAATTTTTTTTCAAATGCCCAAACAGCATAAACAAACAAAAACATTGCAAAAATCTTATACAAATGAAGAGGAAACGAGAATAAAAATTAGTCTATGACAAGGAAGATGGTACCTCACAAACTTAGCACCTTTCTGCAGTTATTCCACTTCTGCAGAATGGAACTTCAGGAAAAAAAAAATTTCCTACCCTACACAGAATTTGGATATTTTAGGAAAAAAGACTCATTGCCATCAAGAAACGTAGGACATCTAAAAATCCTGCTCAACATGCAGCTCCAGTTTCCAAGGAATGAAGAGCTACTGCAAACCAAGCCACTGAACTCATGAAGGAGAAGTGACTGTAGGAGTGCTCCAGTTGCACCCACTGAGCTGTGGGTGCAGGGTTGCTGGCTGTGTGCTGCCCTCCTCCCAGACAGCTCCTCCCTGCCCTCTGACCTGTCCCTGCCCCTCATTCCTGGGCTCTGTGCACAGCCACCCCCTGCCCTGGCCATCCTCTCGAACCCTTCACAAGGGGGCAAAGCCCCTTCCATTCTCTTCCACAGCCTTGAGGAAGCAACGGCTTCTTAATGCTTTTCATTACATTCTTCATTAGACAAGGAAGCAATTCCACGGTTTTAAAATCAAGTAATGCTTTTCATATATCTTTCACTTCTTCTCCCACTATCTCCCATACAGGCTTTCAAGTTTATTATTATAAATCTGTCACTAAACCAAAAAACCCACAGTATATGAAGGCAAGATTCCCTAGCTCACCCCACGCAGTAAGGCAAATATCTCAAGAAAAACTGTATAGAAGTTTGCTTTTTTAGGTTAATGCAACATGGTAAATAAATTCCTTGATGCCAGCTACCAGCAAGGGTTGTGATTTTAGCTTATGATCAGATCTCAGAAGACAAAAACAAGCAACAACAACAAATTGAAATATTCTTCAGGTGAACAACCTAGTAAATAACTTTATTCCAAGCATGAGACTGTCCCTTCAATTCTACGTTTTTGAAAGCTTTGTTTATTCCAGTTTGGCTGTTTGGTTTTAGCCAAGTTATTCCTGATTTAATCTGATGAAAATGTAAACTGAGCTCAGGAATTGAAATGGATGAGCAATTCTCTGTGTTCCACTCAGTGAATTTTATAGGTACTGCTGTTCAAAAACATTTCATATAAGAAAACCCAAACAAACCCTTGCTGTTTGTCCATATACCAAAGGATTTTAGAAGCTGAGTGTTCTGTACCTGCAAGGTGTGAATACAGCTGTCCACTATACAAGTAAACCACAAATAATGCTCCAGACATTTGGCCAAATACAAACCAAATTTTTCATGTTTTCTTCATCTGTAAAGTCCAAGTCAGCTCATAGAACATAGATTTTCTTCATCCAAAAAAAAAAAAAAACCCAAAAGGCTGCATCATCAGAATCCTCTTGGTGAGCAGGCAATGGCAAGTGTACTTCAGGAGTAATCTTGGTCTTAAAAATCAAGAAAAATACAACAAACCTGCCGTGTTTCTAGACAAGCCACAATACAATCTTGTGTACGTTACGTTTCACTTTTGCACAATATTAAAAGCATTTGGTTTCCCAGCAACTTTTTGAAGTATATTATCCAAATAAAGTGGCCCATCTGATTTTTCAGACATACTGTATCAAACAAAAACATGTATTTTAAACCTTTCCATCTCTCATGGTTTAACTCCAGCCAGCAGTCAAGCTCCCTGGTTCACTTCCCCTTCAGTGGGCTCCGGGAAAGAATGGGAAGAATAAAAGGTAGAAAACTCATCGGGTGAGATAAGGATAGTTTAATGGGGAAAGCAAAAGCCACACACACAGAAGGAAAGGAAAAAATGGCATTAATTCCCTGCTTCCCAAGGGCAGGCAGGAGTTCAGACTTCTCCAGGAGAGCAGGGTTCCATCACAGGTAATAGTGGCTTGGAAAGATGAACACAAATGTCCTCCTTTTCCTCATTCTCCCCCAATACTTTATACACTGAGCATGATGCCACGTGGCCTGGAATGTCCCTTTGGTCAGCTGGGGTCACCTGTCCTGGCTGTGTCCCCTCCCTCTCTCCCAGGCACCCCCAGCTCCCTCACCAGGGAGCTCACAAAAAGCAGAGAAGCCTTGGCTGTGTGCAGCAACAACAGCAAAAACATCTCTGTGTGATCAGCCCTGTGTGCAGCACAAATCCAAACACAGCCCCACACCAGCCACTGCACAGAAAATGAGCTCTACCCCAGCTGAAACCCCCTCCCCAAAATTCCCCTCATCAGTTCATACTTTTGAAAATCTGATGGAAGAACATGAGTGCCACTTGCAGAACGTTCAACATCCATAGCAAGTTAGGGGAATGATTATAGGTTCAAGGAATTACAGCCACAAAAATAGCAGTGCTTATATTGCTGGTTTTTGAAGAAAAATGCCTGCTATTTCACATTCAAAAGTCAACATGGTCATTAAAAAAAAAAGCAAAAAACCACAAAACCCCAAAAAAATATAAAACAAAAGGCTGATCAGTCTCTTTCTGAAGAAACAGAAATAGTATAAGACACCATAAAGGATTGAATGTATCCCTAGTAAAATCTGCTTTCGTCTGAGGACTTCCAAGGTCCAATCCAAATTCTCAAAGTCTGAAATTCTTTGATTTACACATAAGATTGACTCAGGTTCTTGGCTGAGTCAAAAGATTGATGTATAAATCAAAGAATTTAGATCACTCCTGGAGTACACTTCCCATTGCCTTCTCATGAAGAGGATTCTGATTATGCAGCCTTTTGTTTTTTTGATGAAGAAAATCTACATTCTGTGAGCTGACTTGGACTTCACAGATGAAGGAAATGTGAAAAACTTGAATGACCAAAATGATTCACTGCAATGGCAGCCTAAATGACACTTGTACCAGGTTATACCAGTATAGGGCTTCATTTCAGCTTTCACTTTTCCTTGAATGTCACTCAACAGCATTCAGATTCCAAGCTGACCTTTTTCTTTACACTAATAGCTTTTCTTATCAGCAGCAAAATCACTGCATCTTCCACACAGCTGATCTGTCACTGGCATAATCCTCTGCTTAGGATAATCCTTTACCCTCATATTTGGTGCTGATATTCATAAATTAAGAACTAACAGCCAAACAGTCACCCTTTCACCTAGGAAAATGCCACAGAATGCTCCCTCAGTGACAGTGTTGTGCCCTGAGTAATTGATGCCAACTCATGAGAGAACACTGGCATGTTCCCTGCACTGGCTGTCACCTCCACACTCACTATTCGTCCCAATAGGATGGCAGAAGCAGGATTTTTTACTGCCAGAATTTTTTTGTTTGATAGAAGCAACTCCACTTCTAATGGCAAATCATTTATTTCTTGTGACAAGAAAGAGAAACTTTTTTCTTTTCCCCAAAAGGCCACACATGTGGGTGCTGCATAACATTATCCTACATTTCATTTCCAGATAAATTTGAACCTTACCACTAAAGCCAAAAAATATTTATTCCCAGCTTGTATATAGAAGGTGTATGACTGAAAATTGGCAAATCTTCCTTGTCTGTTAGTAGCAAATGCATCATAAATCACAGTGCACAGAAAGATTCAGCATTTCACCTTGCATAAGCATATAATTCACAGAATACTGCAGATGAAGGAGCAGAGATCTCTTCTCTCCACTACCAATAAATTAAGCTCCAGCTTTGTTTTATCCATCTGCCAGCACAGTGGTGAACTGAGGTGTTGCAGGCGCCATTGTGATGGACTAAGGAAATGCTAAGGTCTGGTGCTTTGCCTCATCAATCTGGAACCCAAATGGAGCTTTCCCTGGAGGTTGCCTCCAAACACATTCCTGAGGAGCACTGACTGGTGACCAGAGCGTCTGGCTGGAAAAAACCAAGTTCTGCAGCACAGAAACAGTGTTAACAGCTCTTCACCTCGTTGAGGATATCTTTTCACCAGTGCTGAGTAAGGGTCTGACCCCTCCTCGCAGCAGATAAAGCAACGCTTAGGGCTTTTCATTTTTAATTAACAACATAATATAATCACATGGTGGATTTTCACATTTTCCTCCCATATTGTTCAGCATCTTATCAAAGTCCAGACTAGAAACAGGGTAATAAAACCAGTGACACTGCTTGCCCACTTTTTTTAACATATGTCATGGAAGGATATTCCTTCCACAGCATTTAAGGCACCATATGGAGCTAGCTAGCAGACATGGATTTTGTTCTCAGCCTATTCAGTGACCCTAGGGAATGCCTTCCTGCTTTACTTTCTTTTTCCACAGCCTAGAAATGACAACACTTGGCTTTTTTTTTTTTTCTTGGTAAACTCTAAGATTTCTAGTAAGAAAAGATATTAGAGGACAGTATAAATGTCACTATAAGGAATTATTTTACCAACAAAAAGATTTAGCTGAGTTCTATCTACAACAGAGGCTAATAATAACAAACATTATTTACAAAGGATAAATTAAACTGTATAAACTGTCACTAAATTATCTAATTGGTATTTTCTCTCTCCCAAATACACTCCAGATTAAGTATGTATTCACAATGTCTCTTAAGTCTTTAAACTATTTATAACTCTCCTAAACACTGAAATAATGTATTTACATCAGAATTAATCATCACTATAATTTAATTAGCATTTGACAATAATTGATTTGGCAGAACTTTTTCCCTTAAAAATAGGAAATGGCCATAAACCAGGGGAATGGCCATAAACTAAATACACTGCTTTTTTCTCTCCATCTGCTTCTGGTAAGATGCATTCTTCAACTACTAATTCAGTCAAGATCTCAGCTTCATTTATCCAGTTAATTAGAGTCAGATGCTGACAACATCCAGGTGATAAATCAAATCTGGGTATGCAGGCAAGAAGAAAGCTGCTGCTAACACCAATGTACATGTTTTGTTTTCTTACAGACCTATATATGAAAAGAGGATAAACCAGTAGCACACCAGGAGCAGAATTACAATTATATCCCATAAAAGATATACTAAAAGTTGGGTACTAAAGCAGTAACCATGTGAAAACTTGGACTCCACAGCCAGATCTGGAATCTCACACTGCTGCCAAGCTGCAGAAGAAGCTGCAGTGGCGAGTTCCACTTTTAGGGCACTGGCTCCAGCTACTGTGCTTGATATCAGAAGTTGCTTGCCATTTCCTTCATTTAAGCTTCAAAAAAAAACCTAACAAACAAACAAACAAAAAAAAACCAGCAGTGGTGCTGACCCAGTGTTTTGTGGGGAGCCTGACCATCCAGCCACTCACCAGGAGCTCCCAGAGCACACCAGACAGATCCTTCCTCTGGGATCCAGTCACCCCAAAATTCCCCAGACTAGTGAGAGAGGAGAGCTTGTGACACGCAGAAATACGTGATTCCAGCATCTGCAGATATCAAAACATCAAAAGGTGTATGCAGTCTGCACTGCAACCAGACTAAAGGAGCACATGTGCTGGGGTTTACGGTTTTGTTCCTGAGAACCCACAGGCATTTACACTTTTTCAGAGAGCAAAAGAGAGATGTAAAGAGTCTCATCAACTCTCTTTTTTGTGGTTTCTTTGAGGGATCTCACAGATCCATCCCTCTGTGGATCTGAGGGATCACATCTGTGTCACTGACAAAAAAAGCCAACCATAATCAATGCTGACTTAAAAATTACAGAGGCATTGTGCCACTAGAGCAGCTCCTTCTACATTCAATATTCATGCTCAGATGAACCAAGAGCTCTGGGCAGACTGAGAACATGTTCAGAAAACCTCAAAAATTAAAGGACAAAATATTGCAGCATATTATTTTCTCCCTACAAAACAAAGCAAACAAACCAACCCTTAGCTCTAGAGCAATGAACAAGTTGTCTCAGAGCACAGAGTAAAAGGACCCTTGGGGCTTCTACTGAAGCCATATAAGGATGTTGAGTATCAGTTCTACAATGATCTATATGCACAAAGCATACACATTGTTAAAGGATATATAGACTGCAGGGTCACTAAGTTCAGCCCCAAACTACCAAAGTGTTTTCCCATGTCTTTGGTAATATTCCATAAGGAAGCCCGTATTTCTTTTTCCTCTGCTTTAGAAAGGTTTCTGCTCAAATTAACTAACTACAACCCGTAGACAATCAAAAGCTCTTTTTCAGGTAGCAAAGGATTCATTTCAATGCCTAAAGCTGACAAAACTCCTCTTCCCATGAAACCCTGCACTGTACAATGGCATTCCTCAGCTCCCATTCCCAATGTAGCCTTTCTCAAGGTCTTGCAACGTTGCTACATTTCAAGTTGCAGAGTATGGCCTCAATACTATCTGACCACAGTGCCAGTGATTTTTATTTTACAGACTAACAACCCTCCATCAGAAGTGCAGGAGCTGAGTTCTGGTACTCAGAATCAATATTTTTGTCTTTCAAGCATCCAGTGGAGCTGAAATTTTAGTTACTCACCCAACTACAGAGCAATTCCAAGTGCTATAATTCACAGGATCAGGAAGTTCACAGTGAAAGGTTATAAGATTATTTTAACTGCATGTGGATGACTTAAATAGATTATGTTGGATACCTGAAGAAAAATAAATTTATCCAAAGCTAATGTGCCTTGAAAGAGCTGAAGAGGCAAAAAGCAGACTTTGACAGGAAATTACAGTTTCTGTTCTGAATGCCCCAATTCCACACTGATACCATGTGGCACCCCTCTCCCCTCTTTCTCTGGATTCCTACTGACAGCAATTCACTACCTTTACTTATAGAACCTTAAGGTGAGGAATATGAGAGTGTGACAGGCAGGCATGGCTGTCCTGGGATGTGCCCACACTGGATCCAAGCAGTAAGACTAATTCAAACCAACATGCCCAAAGGAAAAAATCTTTTGTTATTGGCAATCCTACTCCTCCACAAAAAAATACTGAGCTTTGGAAAGAGTGGAAGTAAACAGATTTTTTGGGAACCACTCCTTCTCTCCTGGAAAATTGTCCCTGAAAACTGCAGAAGGTGGGTGCCCTCCCACACTGCTCATGGGGTGTTCTGAACTCTCAGGTGAGACACAGTTTGTGAACAGGTCACACAAAAATAACTGTAACTCTATCCTGAGGCCTGTCATCACCCCAGTTTTGAAGGCAATATGCCACAAACCAATAATATGTATTGGTGCTATAAACAGACAGCACAGACCGGTCCTTGGCACACTGCTCAATTGCACTGCATGGGTTCTGCACAGAGCTTACACAGAAGGCACATTTCCACAACATTCATGATTCCAGGCTTTAGGAGGAAACAAACACCTTCAACTACCTTTTTCTTCTGGTTACAAATGCAAAGATCACAAATCATTTATCCTCAGCATGTCCTTAACATGAAATCACAGTGAATGTTTTCACCAATAACGTCAAGTTTGTTGGAGTTTTTGGTCATTTTGTTTACAGCATGTCTCATCTACAGGTATCACCTCTAAGGATTTGAGCTTCACAGTATTCTGCTAAACACTGTGAATTTCTCAGAGATGGGCTCTCACTTTAACAAGACACAGCAGAACTGTCCCACAATTAAAGTAAATAAATGACAAAGAAACTTGACCTGAATACACAAGTTACACCCACCAAGATAGAGGAAAAAGGGTAACCTCATTAAAAATTCTTCTTGCTGCAGCTGTTTCTCTTGCATTGGGTATAATTAGTAAAGTGAATTATCAGTTTGATGCCTTCTGGGTTCCTATTCTTATTCTTGCATAAGGACTTTTACACTTTGATACACCAGTTGTTCTCCAAATGGGAAAGTGTTTTTACAAACACTGCTCAAATATACACAATCTCAATCAAAATATTGCACTTCTGAAGTATATGTAAATATTTTACTTTTTATAAAAGCATCCAAAATTTCTAGCTGCTTACTTCAAAAGTCTCACTCTTAAATTAAAACCTTATTTTCCATAATATTTGACAATTCACTCAGACTTCAAAATTTACACAAGCTATATCTCATTTTTTACCAGAGTATCAACATAAGCTATGAAACAACATCCATTCCAAGCCAGGGAATGATCTCATTTCATACACACATTCTCTATCTGAGTCCAAGTCCCTACAAGGTGAGCACACAATGCAATTTCCTGCAAAAGAAAACCACTGAAATTAGTCAGGGTGACAAGAAACTCAGATTAGACTCGGCAAAACGTTCACAAAGACTTAGCCAAATTGGCTGTTTCTGACTTTTAATGACACCTGAAATAATGTTTGAGCCACTCCAGTGGAAGCAAACCCCTGTTCCTGCTCCAAACTGATTCCCTGCTACAGGGCCGTAAACCAAGAGGTAACAACTGACCTGCAATACCAAATCCTTACTGAGATGCTACACATAAAGACATTTATGTCTATAATTAGCAATGACCACCAAAAAAAGTCTGTTGTAATGATAATTCCCTCAAAAAAAAAAAATCCAAGTTAAAAATGTTAACAAGGTAAAAAATCCAGCTCACTAAACATAATAATACTTCTTCGAAAATGGCAATACCAATGATTCATCAAAGGATAAAACAAAAATGACAAAATGATCCCTGCAAACCAAAATATATTCTCCACATGAAAGAAGAGGTCAAGCTAAGACATAGTTTACATATATCATGGATCTCTACAGGAAATGAACCTAAAAAACATGACAGAAGGGGCACAGCAGACACAGCAATATAACATTAGTATTTAAATGTGCATTGGAAAATCCATATATTGCCACTTACATATTCCTGTGTATTTCACTGTGAATAAACTAAACCAGAATTTTGAGAAACATGAAAACAACCTATTTATAGCTATTATATTGTAGATTTTAACCTAATGGAGACAAGACAGAAACACCTACAGCCCCACTGAAAAGAAGCTGAACTCACAATTCACCGTGTTTTGGTTTTGTGACCATATTTTTTTAGCCTACAGTAATTAATTTAATTAACAGAATACTTGCACATGATCAAATAGTTTCAATAGGCAAGCACAAAGCCCATCAAATCACCTTCTAGGAGACTGATAGAATACAATTAGGAAGGTTTTGTTCTAAAAGTTGAAAAGTTCTGTTAATGCATGATACTTTTCTGAGGCAGGAAAATGACCCAACTATGAATTTAAAGACAATTTCTCTTTTTATTTATAATTGCACTCTAGTCTTTTCTGCTCTCTTATTTTGCCTTCTCTTCATTTAAAATGAAATGAAAGTGATCCAACTTGTGCTGCCCAGCACTGGGAAGAGGAGAAATCATCAAAATCTGGAGTCCTTTAATGCAGCATTTCCAGAGTCTGAGATTTTTTGCTGGGATCTGAGATGAATCAACTCAAACCAACTTGATTTCAGGAGGCTTGATTTATCTTCTTATACTTTTGTTGTTTTTCCAAGTGAACACAAGAGGGCACAGCTCATGTGCAATCTCAGGCTGTATTCATATCCAGTACATGCCAATTTAAAATAAATTCTTCCTACATGCAAAGCAGCCCTCTGTGGAAAGCTCACATGCAAAAATAAGGCAGAGACAGAAAAATCTTACATACAAATAATTTCAGGTACTATATGAGAACTAAAATGTAGTAAGTGAAATAACATAAGATTTCCATATGATAAAAGTAAATCAGGACCTCTAGAGCAATGTGCAGCATGTACAAGTGTCTATTTCAGGAAATCTGACACTGATTCAACTAACATCTGAAGAATCTGAATATAAAGCATCCTGGAAAAGGAAATACAGAATGACTCAGGAAAAGGACCAGTCCGATAAGGGTGGGGAAACAAAATAAGAGTATAGGATTCTTCCCTGCACTAACCCCTTGAGACTAAGCTTATCAGTCTATTTTTGACACAAAGATTATTTTAAAAAGTCAGAGGTTGGAAGACTTACTAGTTTCTGTACTCCACAATAGCTAGTCGGGTGTTTTACTTAAATAGAATGTTGGTGCTCTAAAACAATCCAAAGCAATTTTAAAGTTTAGTTATGAAACCTGTCTGATAGTCAATAACAGAACAAGCCTTTGCTAAGTTAAAGAGAAAGCAAAACTAACTCTGTAGGGCTGGTAAGCAATACACTTATTCAAAAACCCTGTTCAAGCCCCAGGAAGCTGGGCAAAGTCAGGGCTGATAAGAAACACTGTTCAGAGCTGACTGAATTCTTCTGCAGCTTCCAGTCACAGCTCCAACACCTTCTACAAACATCTCCCAGTTTTTTTCCTCCCTTGGGCAGGTAAAACCCAAGTGCTAGGCCAAATCCTAACCACTCCGATGAGCTGGGACTAAGGAAAAAGCACCACACCACATAAAGCACAGGAATTTCCACTCATCCATGGATAAACCCCACAGTGGTGTAGGGGCAGCGCTTTGAGCATCAGCCTGTTCCTAAAAGCAGAGCAGTGATGCTCCCAGCAGGAAGGCTGGCCCCTTTGACCAAGCATCTGTGGAGACAGCTGCCACACACAGAGTGTCACCACACAATTTCAGAAATCTTTCAGCATTCCCCAGACACAAAAACCTTACCTCAGCAGAAGGCTTCAGGCATCTGCCCACACAGAGTAACATCACAACACTTGAGGATGCTGCAAGTTCTGCTCCCCTTGTCCTTCAGCCCAGCCTTTTATCCCCTCCTGTTGATGCACTGCCCCTGTGTGCCTCTGTGCCCTGTGTGGTTGCTCAGCACAGCTGGGCACTCCCTGGCTCATCACCTTCAATTTTATTCACCTGTCCTGCAGAGCTGCACCTGCTGGGGATGAGGATCAGCCCCACTCCCAATTACCACACACTGTGTGCCTACAGTTTGCCAGTTTGTACCTTTTGCCATATCAGTTGCATTATTTACAGCCATCCCTCCTGCCTTCAGAGAAGCCAAGCCCATCCATTCACCTGCCCAAAGAAAAATGGTGCTCTTATAGCACATGATAATGTTAACAGTAAATCACAAAATCATTTAGGCTGAAAAAGACCTAGGAGAACATCGAGTACAGCAGGAATCCAGCACTGCCAAGTCCACCTCTAAACCATATCCCCAGGTGCCACATTTAAATCTCCAAGCAGCTCCTGATTTTTGCACTTATTGACAATTCATATATGCAGTGAACTGCTTTGTCTTCTTGGTTTAAAAGCACCTGTCTTCTTGGGGAAGGTAAAGCCTAAGGAAATTCACTGTACTGTCTGGATGAGAAAGATGCAGTCTGAAAAGTGGCTCACAAGAATCATGCAAATGAAAATAGGGGATGACAGCAGCTGTGCAGAGGAAATCTGCTCTAAAAAAGACTGTATTATCCAGGCATGAATGGGCCATAGGTTCAGTACACATGCTGTAGGTTCTAGGATACATCACCCATCTGAAAACAGCTTTGGCCATAGGATTTAAGCCTTTTTTACACTGTTGATCTTAGCATACAGTTTTAATCTGAATAAATACTTTGCTATTAAAATTTTTAAATGCAGGAAGTGGGCTGGAAAGACAGTCCTGTCGTGGCATTACTGTCAATGAGACATCAGAGAGCTTGGTCCAATTTACAACAGGACTTTAACACGGCAGTGATCAGCATCACAATGCTTTGTTGCAGATCTGAAACTTCACCTTCCTCCTAGGTAAGACTCTTCCTCACATCGCAAAACCCTATCCTAGGCTTCAGATGACTGAGTTATCTTGCTGGATAGAGATGAGTGGTTCACTTTTCCTTGAGAGTAAGCCCAGTGAAAACAATACACTTCATCCAATACCAATCAGATTGTCCAAAACACAAGAAACCCAAGAATAAAAACTCCTCAGTGAAAAAGAATTCACAAGATCTTCCATAAAAACACCCTAACCACTGGGCTGCGGACAGCAGGACAATGAAGGAGTCTGCCACCTCTCCTAAGAGAGCACACACACAGGTTCTGATCACCTGAACAAAAACTAGTATTTTCTCCTCCTTAATATTTACAATAGCAAGTTCATTATGTCTGTTTGTCCTCAGTATAAAAACATAACTGGAAAACAAAATGGTTCTCCAGCTCAGATAAAAATAATGAGCAGCAATTCTGTTACATACAGAGTTGAGGGCAAAAAGTGAGCAAGTTCAGGGAAAGAGGACAGGAAACAGAGGGAAAGGAATAAATGCATGAAAGCACAGACTGCTTCTTCCTATTAAATTATCAGTCATGGGTATAATTTTAAGCACAATGAAACAAATCTCAAAAAATTGAATCCCAAGGCAACATGAGACACATCTCCTTTTTTTTTTTTTTTGCATATTTCAAGAGCATGATATAAATTTGTCACAGAATCAGAACTTAATTTTAACTCTTTTCAGAAAGAACAGTTTCAAAAGCAGTAACAGGCTTCAAAAGAAAGCAAAGATCACTTCAGTCTGCATCAGTTTCTGGCTCCATTCTCTGAAAAGCTATATGTTATCGTGCACATGTTTGTTTTTATCTGTCACTGTGGTTTATTGTTAAGGAAGTGTAGTATCAGCTGTCTCTTCCCTACCATCAAAGCTACTTCGTTAAAGTTAATAGTGTTTGACTTCCAGGGGATCTTTTACCAAGGTAACACAAAAAAACTTCTGCTCATCATTATTTTTACAGCAGTAAAGACACCAAATGGATGCAGTATCCTTTTTACCTTTTAAGAAAGAAATCCACTGCTCAAATTTGTGGAGAGCATTTAAGAATGCTGTTTGTCACTTGCCAAATTTCTTGTGCTGTGAGGAATCAAAATATGAACCACACACCATCAGATTTCAGAACATGCTGTATTAATGAGTGCCTGCCTTAGCTAGTGAAAAAGTACTGTACAAAGGATCCCCTGCACCTGTGTGCACTGCCTTCTGTCCAGCATTATTTCTTAATGGCTTTAACTGCTGGTGTAACTGTCAGGAAATATTCAGCAGTGCCCTGCCTTCAGCCCAGAGGAACACAATATGAGCCTTAAAATTTAGTTTTAAAACTAAATTTTATAACTATGAGTCTTAATTGAAGAACATTGCGAGAGTATCAATTAAATAAATTAATTTTGGCTTGATTTTAATGATTGAGAAGTCTGTGATATGCTGTATAACTTTCAAAACTTCTCCTACACTTCCAAAAACATGTTCCTTTTTATGATACCGTCACTGATTTTTAGTCTCTTTGCATTTGTATCTCTCCTCATCTCTTTTTTCTGGAAGGTACTGTAACCACACCTGGTTTCAAGAATAAGGGTTACTCCAAATAACTGACATTATCTGGGGAGGAGGGGCAGACAGGAACTGGCAATCCGCTTTATGACTTTTAATCATAAATCACTGCTGAAAACCATTGATATTTAAAAGCTACTTACATAAATTAAAATACTGCTGCTTTAAATAAGAACCTATTAATTTTCATGAAAGTACTTAAGGACTAAGTGTATGGATCTTAGCATAACATACATGTGTCCTATCAACAGTAAAATGCAAAGACATGACACAATAACCAGAAAATTGTTCCTCTGTAAAAATAAAAAAACCCAGTAACATCTAAAAAGACAACACAGATATCGTCTCTCATATTCACAAATATTTCTTAAGTCTATCTAATGTTTATCACCTCAAATATAAGAGGGCCCAAGCTCAAACCAACTTTACACCGTGTGTAAAGTATGTTCCAAAAATCCTGTGTACCTCAATAACCTGTAGTAAAAGAAAAATTAAAAGCAATATTTTATGCAGTATTAAGGTATTTCCAATCTCCTAAAAGATATTACAACCAAATATCATAAAAAGGAAAAGGATCCATCTAATGCTTCTAATAGTAGAATAAGTGTACTATAACCATTATCCCACACTCCTTGAACATGAGGAGGAATTTCTTCTTAGGCACTTTTACCTGAATAATCTCATCTTTTCAAGATGCATCAAGACTATTCCTGATATCTGGGAACACATGATGTCATTTAACAGAGAAACAAGACACTACGGCAGGTATGCACACCTTACCCTGCTTTTTAAAATGTGGGGGTTTTTTTCAATATGCTGTTCATGTCAATAATTATGTTCATATGTATGTGCATATCAAACTGTCTCATGTCTCAGAAAATGGTGGCAGCTGAAGTGTACAGCAAAAAGTGCAGCAAAAAAAAAGGGAATATGAGATACACTGACTTGATGTAAAATTATCAATGGTAAACAGGCTGAGAATAAACTATAACAATTAATATAACTAAATTATTATTATTTATTAATATAATAATGTAAAGGTATTAGAACTAATACTAATATAACAAATGTATATCAGTTAATATAATTAATATAACTAATGTGTATTTAATAATGAATTAATTATTAATATAACTAATGTCTATGGCGTTAATTAACTATTTAGATGCCCAAAAGCAGGCAGAAAGCAGCACCCCCGAGGCAGGGCGGTGTGAGAGAGCCGCTGGCAGCCAGCACAAGAGGGAGCAGTCGGGCAGCGTGTGACCCTTCTTGCCAAGGCTCCAAATGAGACATAGAGTTAAAAAATCAGCTTAAAGGGAAAATCACAGAGAGGTTCACAGAACCTCAGCCGGCTGCGGGACAGCCGCTTCTCAGAGCCCCCTGAGAACCACCAGAAATGAGAGCATCCTTCAGCCGAGCCACGCTCACCCAACCCAGCCCAGCCCAGCTCAACCCAACCCAACCCAGCCAAACCCAACCCAACACAGACCAGCCCAACACAGCTCAACCCAACCCAACCCAGACCAACACAGCCCAACACAGACCAGCCCAACACAGCTCAACCCAACCCAACCCAGCCAAACCCAACCCAACACAGCCAAGCACAGCCCAGCCCAGCCCAACCCAACACATCAAAGCACAGCCCAACCCAGCCCAGTCCAGCCCAGCCCAGCCCTAGCCACTGCTCTCAGCTGTCCCACTCAGGGTGTGCAGCTCCCTGCCAAAAGCAAAATGAGCAGTGACAGCTGCAGATTGATTCCTGTTTCCCCCCCTCATTACAATATGCAAATATTCGTGAGGATGAGAGGACTTCTAGGCAGTTATTTCATTTTTGGTAATACAGCAGCACTGCAAATCTAGTGAATTATATCAGAGGGTATCATACCAGTCTCTGTGTGCTCCTGCATTTTGATTTGTTTCAAATGCTGTAAGAAAATGCTGAAGGTCAGCTGGCTTTTACAGATTTTCTTCCATTCTGAGGAAACCAGTGTGTTGCAGTGCATGCTGAAATACACTGAGAGGAATTTATCAGTCTTGTGAACCCAGTTGTTTTACTGACAAAAGTGATCCTTCTGCAGAAATCTGGAAGACCCTCAACCCCAGCTCGTTGCCACAGTTTGCTGTGATGTTCTTCCAGATTAGCACAGCTGTAGCACTTCCTGCGTCTGCTGTCTGGAAACCACCTTCTCCAATACCCAGGGTTACTCCCTCTTTAAGGACTCTGAAAACTTTTAGTTTCATATTTGCAAAACAAAAAGTTGAATATTACCACCCTCTGTCTGTGATTAGCAATCTTTGCCACTACAGCTGAACAGAGTTTCAAAGAAAGAGCTTGAAAGGTAATTATCACTATAAAAGAAGTAATCTTTTACACCAAGGTGCCTAAAAAAAAAAACCTGATGAAAAAACTCTAAAAACCAAAAACCAAGCAAGCAAATAGATGAGAAAAACAGATAAGCAAAGAAGCAGCAGAATTCACTTCTAATCCAGAGCTTCAATCAATTGCTGTTTTTATACAACACATATAAAAATATATGTAATAATTTCATAAATTACTTATCCTATTATAATATTTAAGTCTCCATAACAACTCTGAGAAAGAAAACTGTAAATTACCAGTGAGAAAAATCCTCCACCCAGCAATTATTCATACATATACTTATTCCACTTGTCAGATAACTTTATAAAATAAATTCACAAGCACAAAACCCCACCCAAATTCCACAGAAGCCAGTGTGACTCCCTCCACAGAAGCAATGAGAGGTGCACTGACTTCACATTGCTCACAACACCATAGACCACAATCTGTCCATTAGCATTTTGAAAGCCATTAAAATACTAAAGGTAGGATGCACTAAATTTTTTTTTTAAAAGGCCACACCTTTTCAATCAGTTTTCCATAAGCTTTTCATAAATTGAAAGGATTATCACCCCAGCTAAACCTTGAAACTACTACTCTGCAACACCTGCAAGCAATTTCTATCTCCAAAGATTTGCTGAAGTTAAATTTCTCCAGCTGAAAAGACCATGATCATTATTAAAAGAAATGCAACAAAATCCCCTAAGTGCAACAGCATCTGAACTGCAGGTCTATAAATCAGCCAGTTAGTTTAATTATAAAGAGTGTATTTATAGTGGAATCACTCCAAAAACATTACAGATAGGCCAATTAGTTACAGGCTTCCCTCAGAATAAAGTCAACGTAAGCTGTATTCTTACTTCTGTAGGTTACATGAAGGTTTTCATCTGGAAGAAAAAGTTTAATTATTTAAATTCGCATTCTCCTCTTTGTTTTTTACTTACTGCATGCTGTTGTTAAGCAAAGGAAAGATTTAAGGGTTTTTAACCAAAGTATCTGTTGGAAGTTCCAAGTAAAGCCTTGACGGGGCCCAGCTTGCCAAGAACTGTGCTTTTACCAGTAAGCAAGGAAATCCATCCAGATTTTTTTTTTTTTTTTAAATAATACACTTCCCTTGGAATTCATTTTCTCTTGTGAGGATTCTGTGTGCACACTGCCCAAGGCAAACACCTTTCCCCAAGGACAGGGAGATCCCTGAGCACGCCGGGGGCTGCGGTGGCAGCGATGCCCCAGCCCGGGCAGGGGGCCTGGCAGCCGTGTCCCACTCAGGACACAGCCCAGGCCACCCAGTGTCACCCATGGTGGAACCCTGCTTACTGAGAATTTCAGACTCTCTCTGCTGACAGGCACTGACCCCCAGGAGAACTCTGCATTTCACCTGAGGCCGTGGAGAAGGCTTCCCAAATGGAATGGTAGAACTGGGATTGTGGGCGTGGAGTTTGAATAGTGGTGGAGTTTGAATCACTTCAATTGAAGTTTGAAAAACTTCAATTTAAAGGTTTTAGAAATAGTAATACCTATAAAGCAAGATGCAGGTTTAGGGTGGAGGCTGGTCCTTCTACTTCACCTTCTTCTCCATAGGTTTGGGTGGTTTTGTGCAATTGGATAAAAAAGTCCACATTGCAGGCCACAAGTGGTTGGTTATTGGGTTAAAAGAAAAAATATTTTGGTGTCATTTCTTAATTGGACAGTTTATCCTTAAAAGGCCTTGTAGAGAGGGAGATAGGGCTCTGTTTTTAGTTTGTTAGAGTGAAATGCTGTAAAACTCACAGTTTGTAGGACTGTAACATGGAAGAGGACTAACAAACGTCTGAGTCCGAGGAAGAAATGCCATCTCACCCATTTAATCCTGACCCTCACAAAAAGAAGTTTAGTCTCCACAACCGACTGCTTGTTCCATGGCAATTTTTGTGAGGAAGACCCAGGGTTTTGTTCAGAAATACCACGGCCTCCCATGGGTATGAGCCCGGTGCCGGGGCGGGAGGGGAGCACAGAACCCGCTGCCAGAGAGGGCTGAGAAATGGCTGGGGGTAGGGAAAAGGTCCTGACCCGTGCGTGTGTGTTTGGAGGAAAGGGGCAGTCTCTTCAGGCTTTGCATTTGACCTCCTTACCTCAGGAAAATACAATCTGAAGGACTGCCCGAGTATTTTCAAGGATAATTTGTTCTAAAGACACGAACACCAATGTGATGGGGACATAAAATGAACATGTTCCAAACCGTCCATGATACAACACTGACCACTCAGAGAATCCAAATCTGACATCCCTGCTGTGCCCATGAAGGGAAAAGACACTTGTTTTATCCAGATTAGATGCCATGAAGGTGAATACCATGCTGTCACCTCATCCAAGACTAGCACGAAGCAGATCTGTGGTACATGGTTACCTGGGGTTTTCTCCTCTATGGACTCTATTGTATCACACTGAAGGGTTTGTACCCGCTAATGAGAAAGTGGTGGGTGTATCACAGCAAGACTGGCTTTCATGGAAGTATTATTAGCCCCGGGCTGGTTATTAAAAGGGCCTTTGGATAGCAGTCATAAAAAGAGGGCTGAATTTCAAAGGTAACTCAGCACAACGGAGCTGAGCAGGAACAACTTTGCGTAACTGCCAAGCAGAATATGGCTGACACTCAACAATTCAAAAAAAAAGCAGAAACATGATAAGAATAGAAAGGATGTTCATTTTCAAGCAGAAAGATAAGATATGGAATAAAGTTCATTCTCAGAATAGTGCAGAGAAAGATTTTATGGCTACATTATCCTCAAGCCAGAAGATTCCTTACTGAGTTATTTAAGTAATAGGGTAAACTGAGCCCCAGTGCTTGCTATACACAAGGTGTGCTGCTGTGGGGTGCAAGTCCTGGCATACTTATACCACTGGGGATTCTGGCAGCCTTTATTCTGGAGCTCTGCTAGAATTTTTTATATTCATTTTTTTATCTTCTTTACATGTCCATCTGATTTTATGTACGTGGATATTACACTTATTCATTCCTTTATGTTCTTTACCTCAGACATTCTGGTTTTAGCTGTCCCTCAAGAAGAGGCAATAACCACAGAGAGAATGGCAACTCCATAACCTCTTACATGCCAGTGATGTTAACTTTCCTTCCTTTTTTTCATTACATATACATAATTTATACACCCTACATCTTGGCCTAGTTAATGCATGGGAGAAAGAGAGCTTGGGAAGGGAGAGGTGCTGGACAGCAGAGGTTGGCTCAGAGAAAGGATTTCTCACTGTCTGTTAAGCATGGCACACCCTGCAAAATTAAAATTTACTGGAGAAGCAGAAAACAAATGGATTGATTAGGCTTGTGACACCTGCAAGACAAGGTAGGGAAAAGTTACTTAGGAAGGTAAAGGCAAACCTGCACATGGTTTTTAAGCCAAGGAAAAGAAAGTTGAAATAGAATAAAAGTCTACTAAGAAATTAGTAAAATTACATTAAATTTCCTATCTGCAAGTACGCATTTATACCTCCAAAGTGATCCAGGACACTCCTAATATGTGGAGTGTGAGTATATGGAGTCTGTTATCAAACCAGGGATGGATGTGAATTATTTTTAGCTGTTAGGAAGCTGGCACTGCAATTGTAATCTGATGGAAGCATTGCAGGTTTGCTTGCTGAGTCTCAGTGTCATCATCATTTCAGATTCCTTCATGTCCTTGGGCAAATCACCTGATTCTGGCAGGTCTCTTTCTTCTTCTGTAATAGAAATCTGTCGGTAATATTTTCCTTTTTCCAAGCAGACAACAAACTCTTCCAAACAAGAACAGGCTCTTGCATAAAAGTGCTACAATAATAAAAATACTGATTCCTGAGATTTTTTTTTCTCAGATTTCAGTAAATTTGTGGTTAATGAAGGAGGTATATCCAGGTTTGAAAGGTTTGATGGTATTTGAAAATATTTTTAATTATTGCCTAAGGGGATACACCAGAATTCACCAGAAGTCCATTAGTCACCTTTTCAGGTCATGAAGATGTATTTTGATTAGTCATATGTGGAAAGGAACTGCAGACTTTTCCAGTGCCCTTCTGTCCTACTGTTCCTTTCATATTTTTCTCCCACTCCCAGCTTCACTTCTTTTTCCATGCTGCCTCTTATAGTTTAAATAACTTCCCATCTGCCACATGCCAAATCTCCTTTAGATCCTTCCTTAAAACCACTTCCTTCTCATAGCCTACTTAGGCTGATATTTTCACCAAGACATCTCCATTCATTCCCCATCTGAACTATTGTGCCATAAATCATATTTGTCCTGCTCAGTTTGTCAGCACTGAACATAAAGCATGTCCCGGACATTCTAGCAGTCATTCCTAGTCTGCTGCCACATGAATGATAGCAGGCTCTTCTATCAATTTCTGTACATTTCCCAGCAGGACAGAGGAGAAAAAATAATTCAAAGAACTTCCCCATAGCCCTCAAGGCTTGTCTGTATTACACAGCTGGGAACAAACATTTTTTGCTCTTGTGAACTACAACTCACAGCATTATTAGTTAACCAAAGGTTAAATGGAAGTAACAAATGTTTGTTTCTATTGCATCTGACAGTTCCTTACACATACACAAACATCTCAGCAGACACTTAAACATGTCTTCCTTCTTGGTTCTGGAAGCCAATTTCAAATGACATGGCAACTGAAACTGAATTTAAAAAAATAATAATAGAATAATATAATAGAAATAATAGAAACCAAAATAGACATAGAAATAGAAATAATATTAAATAATTATTAGTCCTTAAAAGTTGATAGCAAATAAGGACCATTTAAAATTTGATGAGAAAGATCTGTTAATGGTTTTCAAAATTAATTTTGTCAGGTCATATTTAGTCAACCAGCTCTCTATTTCAATGGTGAAGATTAATGCTTTTTCCATGAAACTAATGCCAAAACTTTGACTCACTGGAAATAAAACGTTAGTTTAAAGAGCTACTCATTATCATTTGTTTTACAGTAAAAAACTAAATTTCTTGCATTGAGATATAAACCATTTTGTCACATAACAGTATGCTGGAGAAGACATGGAAGGTGACCTGTGTACAAATAGCTCAACCACTGGTGCCAAGTTCCCAGCTACTGTAACACTTGCACAGCTCACGTGGAAAGTGGAGTTTCATTTGCTCAGACTGTTGAATTAGGTTAGCTTCCCTGTGTAAAACAGAAATTACAATGCATAGCTTACAGGAGCCTGGGGATTAATTTCATTTTCCTGATCCACGGGATGCAGGATGCTCCCTTAATATCAGCAAATAAAATCCTGGCAAAGGGCAAAGAGTTTGAACAGGTTGTAATTACAAAGCAAAGAGCACCTCTGGAAAATACCTTTACACCTTCAGTGTGTATTGCTGCTCTATGAAAAACACCAACAATAGATCCTGAGATCACTTCAGGCCTGCAAAGGCTATATTCCCACAAGAAAGCAGCAAAACTTGGGAAGTGGTACATGGAAATGGATGCGGTCCAGATAAATTGTGGGATAAATTCACATTTATTTGAAATCAAAATAAAAATCTTACTTGAGCACTGAAAATCTATGGCTAATATCTAAATAAGACAAGAATAGGGAAATATAGCAATGATTATTTGTTTCATATATAATGGTATTAGCTGTCTGAGTTGGAGAATGGTAAAATCATACCTGGAATTCCTGCAAATTGTGCAAAAATCCTTCACATTCTCCCATATTTCCCAGAAAGTACAGTGGGCAGCAGTTATTATTCTGACATAAGTTTAGATGGATATATTTTATTTTATACTGTATTCAAAGTTTTATTCTTTTGTCATTGTTGTTTAGTTGGCTTTTTTTTCCTTCAGGGCACATATTTTTGTCAATTTTGCTCTCAAACAAGATTATTTTTTCAGACATCAAGATTATTTTTTCAGACATTTATCCTCTACAAAATATTTAGACTCAGTCTTAATCTACAAAGATCTGAAACTAGTATTTTTTTGCTTTAGGAATGCTCTAAAATGACAAAGTTGACAAAGCAGATAATGCTTTTGCGAGTGGGGACAGATGTATTGCAAAGGCAGATAAGCTGAGGAATCTGCAGAATTCCTTAATCCAAATGGGCTTAACACTCCTTGCTTTCTCTAAAATATCAATACGTGTCACGTTTCTTGGAATGCCCATCACTGTGGATTTGGGGATTCTGCAGATAGCTTAAGCTTTTACTTTTGAATATGCATATAAATATTTGGAAACACTGAATTCTCTGAAGAAAATACTGGTGAAAGTATTTCACTGGTTAAAGTACTGGTAAAGTAAAATAAAGTAATTACTGGTAAAGTAAAGGCAATTCAGAGCACATAAGAACAGTATGAACTGCATTGATGTTGATGTTGCCAAAATTCCTAATTCTGGTCATGATTTTGGTTCTACAACATAAAATGAAGGTTGGGATTTTTCAGAGGACAGATGAGTCGTTTCAGATAACTTTCTTTTAGAAAACAATATATCTTTGGTGTGTCTCCACTTGGCTGCTTAAAAATGGAAGCATTCAAAGTTTGTAGCTGCCACTAATAAGTTGTGCATGTCCAAAACCACTGTGGATTCTTATGCTAACAGCTTCTTGTTCCACATCCAGGAGTGCTCAGTTTGGAAATGAGAACCTGATCTTTCTCTACTAACAGCTTTCCAAGTTCATTTGGATCTTCTTGTTTGAAGAGGAGACTTTTCACCCTTTTCACATTATTGCAGCAGGAATTGTTCAGGTACATTTGTGAGAGCTCACCACCTTCATTTCAACCTCTCTGCTTCTAATTCAGGAATGCACTTCAGCAAATCCATCACTCTGAACACTGGGTAGACTACAGACTGATTCAGCAATTTTGTGAATGGGAATGTTTTCTTACAAACCATACAGCTGGAACCCACTAAATGTTCACTGCCATACAGCACAAGAAAGAACTACATTCCAGAATTATAAGGGTTAGCTTTTTGTGTGCACATGCACACAAAACAAAACAAAACAAAACAAAAAAAAAGCCTGGAGGAAAGATATTGTTTAGAAATAAAGTTACAACTGAAGGAACAGGTTCCTTGGATGAGAAATTTTACATCACCATTTTAAATTTTACATTGCCATTTCAAAGTCAGACAGAAATTGAGCAGTTGAGTGAAAAACGGTTCACTCATTCAGTTACCTGAATGCAGATTTAACGAAACTGGGAGCTAGGAAGGAAACTTAAAGAGTCTGCTTCAAGGAGACAGATTCTGCTAAATTACTCTTGATGTTCTGATAGCCTGAGTAGCAGTAGAGAGCGGCAGTGTTGTTGGGAAGCCAACACTGCTGGACACAGGACAGGGTTAAATCCATCTCTGCTGTGTGTGAGGGAGAGATTTGGTGCCTGGCTCAGAGAGAGGATGGCTACAATAGAGGATAATATTTTACATTTCAGAAGCCTGTGTATTTTTACAAAAATAACTATCATCACCACCATCTGATGCCAACCCTGTAGTACATGCAGTGATTTCTCCTGATTACAGCAAAGTTTTTGAGGATCCATGCTGCCATCCCTTCAAAGAGCACCAATAGTCAGAGTTCAGGAAAGCCCAAGTATTTTGTGGCCCCAGGATATTGTACTGAGCACGTTGTTGATTTCTTGATTCAACCAAACCTCCTTGTTGCAGTTACTCAACATTGCCACAGGATTTCCACTCTGCTAGTGAAGTTCAGAGTTGTTACCCCAGCAGCCTGTTCTGGCTTGCTGCATGACACAGAAAATATTTCTGGTAACTGATTAGCAATAGATTGTTTTTATAACGGTGTCTTTCTGTACACATGCCCTCCTCCAATATCCCTTCCCTATTCCCAGGACAGTGATACCAACTCAGTAGTCACAGACTGCTATATTGCATCAGAGAGCCTCATTAAATCACTGCAGACACAATTATCTTTTGTATCCATCAAAGCATGAAAGGTTACCTGAGTTACTAAAAAATTCCAGGCGTGTCTTCCTAATAAACAACAGTATAGTGATTAATTGCTGAGAGAATCTGGTGCTTTAAGAGTAGCTTTTATTTGGAAAGTTTAACATACTCATTCACCAGACAACTGAACTCTCCACTTCTCACTTTCTCAGGTCACCTGCAAGCACCAGAGATTTATGTGAGCAAGAAATATTGTTACTTTTTAACATGGTGATGTTTTTTTAAGCAACATATTTCAGATAGAGATTTAGCCCCATGATGCATACAAAGAAAGAGACTTTGCCTTGAGAGGATTTGGTATGAACTGGGTCACAAAGGCAATTAAAAGTCGTAAACCAGATGTATTATGTCTGTTCTATCCTTTTCCTTTGTGTCAACGGGTGAAATCGTAGCATGGTACGCCCTGGTTCATTTTGTCATTCTAAAGCTAGAAATGATGTAAATTAAAAAGCAGCTCTTTCTTTTTTTTTTTTTTCCTTTGGTATTGGGAAAGTAATTTCACAATACTAGTGAAACACTTTAGTATTGTGACTGTAATTTTGTTCCACTAAAACTCAAAGCTGAAAATGCATGTGCATTTTTAAAGATTCTGATTTTATGAAGTACATTCCACAGCCTGTACTCACTTTGTGATTAATTTGTTCTCTTCTATATCCCCTAGTATCTCTGGATAGGATGAAACAAATGTAAATAAACCACACCATTACAACTGTGTTTTCATTTACCTGTGGAATCCTTCACAGGAATTACTGGCTCATTGAAAGGACACACTTTAACTTTCATGGGACTGAATTGCACTTCCAATGTGCTTTCTGCTTCCATGGAGGATCAGTTAAACCCAAGGAAATCAGTAAATGATGTATGTTGCTGCTCAGCATGGAGTTACTCAAGTTAATTACACTTCTGTTGGTTTTGGCTAAAAACTAATGCTACAGTGTTTACTTTAATAATTTGAAGTAAGCGCTGAGCCTCTCTAAAATCACACTCTGTGGAGTGCAAAAGCTGTAAACACTGCAGAACCAGGATTCCACTTGGAAATAGATTCATTACTGATTTGCCAAACCTCCTGCAGCTGGGGGAGGACTGCTGTTCTCAGTCAGGTATCTTTATACGTCGCTGCTGGGCAAACTGCTTCTAAAACCTGGTGGCACTGTGCATCTGTGCTGTGGCACCACTCTTAAATAAATTGAGAGCCCTTGGCCTCTTTGCCACCTAACAGAGCAGAGATCAGTACCTAGTACATTCATAAATCTGTTTTATATGTCCCCTTCTCTGCTCTGGTTCCAAGGAGCCACCGTGCCTGGCTGCCCAGGAGATCTCCAGAAGCTCAGGATGCTGGGGCATAGAGCTGTTGCCTTCATCCCTTCAGTTTTCCCATATTTTCTGTGACACCAGCCCCTGAGACAGGGATAATCAAAATAGGTGGAGATTTCCATGACTGCATCTCAAAAAGTTCACCTTCACAAACCATCTGCTTCTTCCTTCAGCTTGCTCTGCTTGGGTCACAGTTGTGCTCTGATCTTCACCTGAGGGACTCCCAGACTCAGGCTGGACACTGTTATCTGCATTTGGTGGTGGATGGGGAGGAAATGCCATATGTTGTCCCTAAATAGCTGACTTTCCACAGCCAGACAGAAATGTGCCTGTAATTTGCTTTGTACTGCCAATACTTTTTGTAAGAGGAAATTGTTGGGGCACTGGAAGTTATTTATTTTCCACTATATTTTATTAGGTTATTTCCTGTTTTTCTTCCTGTTCCTTTGCTCTGTCTCATTTGGCAGATTGATTTTCTTCTTGCACTTTCCTTCCTTTTAGTTTGTTCTCTGAGACCTACTGAGTCCATCCAAATTTTCTGGTCATCTGTTGAATCTTAGAAAGAAGAGCTGGCCAAGGATTTCAACATTTAAAATGTGGATAAAAATTTTCAGCTAGTTTAAACCTTCAGGCTTGCCATTAGACTGATGTGCAAATCTACCAAACAGTAACTTCGTCTGTTAATTTTTTTTTGCATATTAATTTTTCTTTTTAATTTATTTCCCCAAACTTACGTTAGCCTCAGTTTTATCTTGTTCCTGTTCCCATTAAAGTCAGTTGGACTGAATTCTCCTAATTTCTATTTAAGATATTAGCATGTACCCAAAGACTCAGGCACCTTGGTAGTTTTTTGACATTTAAACTGGCACTGGTAGAGGGCAAAAGAACTGGAAAATAAAACAAAAATATTGCCCACCTGATGAATATTGGGTCAAAAAGGACATCTTTGGGCTCAGGTAAGGAAGTTTACCTGGCCTAAGACTTTTATTGCTGAACACATTCACCTTCCTTCTCTGTTAATATTCAAGGTTGGCCCCCAGCTCCATCTCTGTTCCATACTGCCTATTTTGTTGCAATGTTAAGAAGTGAAAATTGCTCATTGCATTATGAAAATTAAGCATATTTCTGTGAAGGTGAGTTTTCCAATCTACCAGCTCACAAATTTCTAGTGAAATGCTCCAGGAAACGAGCCCCTCTAAACTTATGTGTCCCTCTAGACTGAGATAAGTTGAACAATATTAGATGCATCTACACCTTGGGAATACAGATCACTAAGTTCAACTCACAGAGAAATAGCCCCAAGGGACCTTGGGTTTATTCAGGCTAGCCAAAGGCCACAGCCAGCACTGCAAAAATTCCAAAATTTGACATATTTAAGCTATTAATTTGAATTGCCAAATAGTCTTTAGGCATACTGTTACAGAGCCCTGAAGTAGAATTGCTCATTGATTCATTTTACTCATCACCTGCATCAACACATGTTCAAAAAAGGCAGGAAAGTTGTGCTAGTTGTTTTTTCTGAGGAAAGAAATAATAAAATTTTATTTTTAAAGAATTTTTTTTTTTCCTCAGGAAAAACAATTGGATTTGTATTTATTTTTAACAAGAGCACTACTTTTGTCATAACCTCTTGAAAATAAACAGAGCTATTACAGCACTATTGATTCACATGTCAATGGCACACAAAACAGTTGTGGGGCTTACCAAAATGCTTTCATCACAAAACCCAAATGAGGGAAACTCATTTATTTTAATTACATTTTTAGTAGGAACTGTGCACAAGCCATTGAAAGTGGAGAGGGAAACTCCTAACGTTGCTTTCCTAATCCATTTCTGAAATGTTATCTGAGTTTCAGCATTTGTTAACTAAGCACAAATTTGATAGTGAGGGTAAGCAATACACTCAAAAGAGATTACAGAGACAAGAATATGCTGATACTAAAGGCAGTGAAAAAATATTTTTTATGCCAAGAAAGGAAAAACTTGGGGTATGACCTGGAAATTTGAACACTTGAAGAACAAGGGTTCAGCGTTTTTTTGTTGCTCATTTTTGGCACAGTCCATTCACTCCAATTTACTGCTCGTGTGTTTGGACACAGATTCAACTGTCTCCTGCATCCAAGGATAATGACCCAGGACTCCAGTGATTTAGCAAACCTCAACTCTGTGCAGCCACTCAATCAGTGATGGGCTAATCCCTTAATGGCCATTTGTGTCTTTCCAGTGCATCCTAAGGAGTTCTGCAACACTCTGATTCTGCTGCACAGAATTATGTGCACTTCTTCCACCCTCCTTATCTTATCAAGTAGCTAATTCCCACAAATGATCACGCAGTTTCAAGTTTAAGATGAAATTGCAATTGAATCATAAATTTGTCACTCTCCTGACAGCTGCTAAGTCAGTAAAATCTTGATCAAGTGGGGATTAGTCACTGGATTGAACAATTAAGACCTGTGAGTGCATCTGGCCCTCTGTCAGAGATATGTTTATTGATTAAAAAAATAGTTTATGCAGAGGTTTAAAATGTTATTAATTCTTAAGTGGGGTATAATCCTTTATCTAGTATATTATGACACATAGCTAACTATCCCACTAACATCTTGTTATGCTCAATTGATTATTTAAACAGAATTAATCTTTTGAAATAATAATGACTGTGAGCCTTAAATTAACAGAGCAGAGTGCAATGAGAGATGTCTTTTAGAAAAATAGTTTGCTTCCATTACATTTTTTTTAAATTGTAAAGGGAAATAGCCTTTCAGATCTTTCTCTAGTTTTTATTAAAATGTTGAGATACACTAGGATATTTGCTAAAGAAGAAAAACCTGTTTGCAGGAGAGAACTGTCATAGAGTCTTATTCTGGAAAAAGTTGAGGCACAATGGGATGCTGGAGTGCTATTTTGACTGCTCATTACATAATGGAAACAAATAAAGGAGATAAGCACTTCCCTCAAGTTAGTGACCCCTGGCCGAAGTTTTCTGTAGCAGATACTTCTCCATTGTATCCATGTTTGACCAGGACCTGCTTTTGTTGGTTTATGGTAGGAAACAGTAGGTCTCTGAAACATTAAATGTGCCTATTTCATGGCTGTAATTTTTGCACTTCTTATATTTTTAACTTCAAGGCAGTTTCTTAACTACAAGTATTTGTGGACTGAGATTCTGGTGGCTTCTACAGTTCAGTAATGGAGTTTTCATTGTGCTGTCAACCAGAGCTCAACTTGCAGAACAGAGCACAGACTAAAAGCCTCAATTCAGGATATCCTGCAGAGAGCAGCAGTTTTTGTTCATCTTTGTGCTGAGACCTCAACTAGTAAATCAAAAGTAAAGTGATTTAAGGTATGATTCACTAATGATGCCCTGAGTGTCTGCAGTCTTGTTACCTGACAGATTCAGTGCCTGCTAGGTCTGTAGTAGGTGGACACTGACCAAGCTCTCCCAGCACCAGCAGTATCAGTTTTTCTGATTTATCTAGTGTAATGAAGAAAAAAAAAAATAAACCAGCATTGCTGTATCTGTAGATAAAAATGTGATTTGCTTTGCCTGGTGGAAATCTCCATGCTGTACATGTTTGTTAGGAAAATGATTCACTGGAACTGCACCAGAGAAGGGAGAAAATTGAACTTGCACTTTCTGTAGCCCAAGTGCTCTCATTCCATATTTCTGAATACAAGACTTCTTTGTTAAGAAGATCTGTACCCTTCAACACCTTTGCTTTTTTTCTCAAGATACTGAAACAAAACATTTAGTTTGGGGTTTGAGAGAAAAACATTGTTCAACTTGACATAACTGTTTTCAGCATTTTATTTCTAAAAAATAAAAAAGGCCCCAAAGATTAAATGTAAATTTGGCCCAATTAATGTGAAATTTGGGACAGATACTAAGAATTGGATGCCCATCTGAAAAATGAATTCATAACCTTAATTAACTTGGAAATGTGCAATGTTTCAGAGTTCATAGCCATATCAATGCCACAACAATGCATTTATTCTACACCAGAAGCCAAGAGGAATTAATGTTATGAAGGAAATTAGTATCTCCTTGTGGAAACAGAGTGGTGATATTTTTCCTTGCATGTTCACACTGAGCAGGATCACATGCAAAAAAACAATCATCATAACCTTGAGCTACGTGAAGCATTCACAGAGCTGGAAATAAATGTTAAATAACAAAATACATTATTTTGTCAGTGCACAGTTACATTCTGTGATTTTAAAACACTCTTTATCCTCCACTTGTTACTTCATGGCTGGTGCAGACCCTAAGCAAGGTGTAGAAATGAAACCAAGAGTGGTTGAAAAAGCTCTCAGTCAGCAGGTGCTTACACCTGCAGTGTAAATATGGGTTGGATTTATCATTCAATGGGAAACTTCACGTCCAAATCAACTCAAGGGTCCCAGCAATGTCACAGACAGCATTTCTGCAGCTCATCTCACTCTAAAATCCAACCCTTATGGGTCACAGTTGCCCTTGTCTGTGTCTAATTAATGCAAAATAAGTTTTATGCCAGTCTGCTCAAGCAATCTGTGCAGTAGACAAAAGAGTCTCCAATAGAAAGCAAAATTGTTTTCACCAGTTATTAACATTTTCAGAGAAAGCCAGAAATCCAAATACACTGATATAAAACAGATTTTAAAACTCAATCACAATGATTTTTGATTTAAATGTATAATTGAAAAATACTGTTGGGTTACTTGAGTTTCTGGGTGGTTTTTTTTTTTATTATTTTTGTATATGTCTTAAAAACATTTAAAATCTAAGCCAACAACCCTGTATCTAAAGATGATGCCAAAAAGAGCCAGGAATTCACAAAGTTATTTCCAGCAAATGGCCAAGTTAAACAATCCAAACTGATAAAATATCCTCGGACTGAGAACAATGCTATATTTTTCATGATTATTCACTACATTGCTTCTAAAGGGACTTGATGGTTTGGGACAGTAAGGGTCTGAAGATTAGCTCACCTCTATCTTCTAAAATTTAATAGTCCTTCAGGCAGAGAGGGGAGGTTAAAAAAAAAAAAAAAAAAACAAAAAGCAACAAAAAACCTGCCCTGGGTTTCTCTTGTCACCTGAAATTTTATTTTACTTATATATCACTTACAAATGTTGTGATGTTAAGGGCAGAAACACATACCAGAGGTACTGGAATGCAGCTGAACTGTGAAATATACAGAATATAATCCCAGTACATAGACCTGCCTCTAGTCTTGCTTTCCATGTGACAGAACATCCACTAACTGTCTACTCTTGTGCAATAGCTAGGACACTAAATCTGGAATAACCACTGAGTTTTGAATCTAACCCAGCAATTTTTTTCCTCAGGTAAGAGTCTTACGTGTATTAATTAATGAACATGGGGAATTTCTAAGGTTTCAGTTCCAGCAGAGGCTCATACTATTAGAAGTGCATTACATTATATTACATTTATTAACAAGGAAGATTAATGTTTTAACTAGCTATCTCAAAATTCATGGTTAAATCAGGGTCTTTAGCATGTTTTTGTTCCCTATAGGACCCAGTGTCTATATATACTCCAGTCCTATTAGTAATTACATTGCACAAGAGTGTACTAATAAAAATGTTTCAAGATTTAAACCCTTAAAAAGAGCAGAATGTGCTTTACTGAGGCTATCCCTCAAAACTTCATTTCAGTCACACAATTTTTTATATGATTTTGGATATCTAGTTCATAGAAAACTTTTCATAATCTAATTAGATATAACAAAATAGCACACCAAATGAAGGAAGGTGAAGTCTAGGGGCTCTCCACTATGAAAAATTCAATTCTTTATTTCTTTGAGATTATCTCGTGCAGAGTTTTGGTTCTGTCTGACATGTGCAAGAGAATATTTGTTCCCTAGGCAAAATTCACCTGTGTGTCTGTGAGGTTTTAAATGTTATGGCTCTGCAGCAATCATCACTGAATAGCTGAATAACAAGGTGTCAGCTGCTTCATGTTTGTCATTGTGGATCTGGAATCTTCTCCTTTTAGCTGACTGCCTTTAATTTAGACCAAGCTCCTGATAAAATATTTGGCTGGAGGACCAGTGGCTGATGTGAAGGGAGCCTGGGACTGTGTTTCAGTTTCTAGTGGCTGTATTCTCCACATGTGCAGCCATGAAGCACAAAAGCCAAAGGAAAAACTCCCCAACTGGGAGGGCAGGAAAAGCAATCTGTTACCTCCCCACAGGGTGCAAATCTAGGACTCTCCAACCCGAGTCTGAAGTACAGTGAAATACAATAAATGCCTGAAGTGAAAAATGCCTGGCTATTGCCTGTTCCCTGTGTTGTGTAGCTAAAAGAAGGCTCTGTCTCTTGGGGCAGGAATATCTCCCCATCAATGCACTCATTCATTTTTTTGCCTTTAACAGGTAATGATCTGTTAAGGACACAGTGGGAATTTCTTCAGTGCTTGATTCAGCTCTAGTTAAAACAGGGAAGTTCTGAAAATCTTGAGTACTATACCTGTGTGTGATAGATGAGAACTAAAGGGTTAAAAAGCAGCCATCAAGCAGCAGAGGGTGGCAAACACTGGACACAGACAGGTGATAAAAGGTGATAAGAGAGATGAAAAAATTAAGAAAATAAAGAACACTGTTATAAAGATTTATAGATCAGCTAAAGCAGAGCAAAATAAACGATAACAAACACAGATAAAAAAATAAATGGGGCATCAGCCATATAAACACACAGGGAACTTCAATGCTTCTGTATAGTACTATGACACTGCTTTGTTTACAGCAGCATTGACCTTTTGCTCCCAAAGAAGTTTATTAACCATCTTGGTCTTTCTTTGTGTTGCTTTACTCATCAAGAGAAAGTTGTGCGGGGTTGATTCTGATGAATGACTTTTTCAGAAAGTCAAGTTATCCTTGACTAGATGCAGATGGCCTAGTAAAAAATGAATGCTGCCAGCAGACATTGTCTTTATCAGTAGTAAAAGTTCAGCAGGGACTAGACTTCCTCATCTCTGGCCAGAGAAACCCAGCCTTCTGTTTCAGCACCATATCACATATTGTCCTAATGAATTCTTGTAACACACTGCAGCCCAGATAAATATGCTTATATTAATGTTTTTTGGCAGTCTGGGGCATGGTACAGAATTGACACAAGTGTTTGGATTCTGCCTGCAGCAGACGCTAGGAATTTATGCAGCTCAGAAATATTGGGCTGTTGTTAGGCTGTTTGGGCCGTGCTGTGACCTTCGGTGTTGCAAACTGCAGCTCGCCCTTGCCAGCCCAGCGCAGGAGGGGAGCCTGGAGCGAGGCAGGCTGAGCTCCTGCAGCTCAGGGCTGGGGAGGGAGCAGCTCACTCAGGGCTTCATCCACCCCGCAGCCACGCCAGTGCTGTGGGACCTTTGCTTCCCTCCATCCTCCTTAATTTTTCCTTCTAAGAGCAGAAGCACCCATGACCACAGCTCTGAGGTAAGAGCAGGGAATGGTTTGGAGCACGCACCTTTCAGACCTTGAAGCACCAGGCAGCCTCAAGGACAGCAGAGGATTTGGCCTTTGAAGAACACCCTAGGCAACCAGATTTGAAGTTTTTTTAATTGTCAATCTGTGACTGGAAGAGCAGCACAGCAGCACACGTGGGCTCCGAGCTGGAGTCACATCACATGAGAGCCTCCAGCTCTGCCTGCTGCTTTGTCAGGGCTGTAACTTTCTGTTGCAAGTTTGGAAACTCCTCCAGCTGCAGCGGGGGCTTGCTGGCCCCACATTCCCAGGAAGGCAGCTGTCCCAAGGGCCAGCAATCCCACTGGGCCAGGCTGTCTTGTGGCTGGGAGCAAAACCACCCTCCTGCTCGGAGCAAGGCTCTGCTGGGCTGTGCTGGTGGCCATGGAGCTGATAAAAACCCTTTATTTGCCTGTACAGTGCACCTTTGCCATGCAGCCACACCAAAACTTAACCTCAAGGCTTCAGTGACAGAGTTAAAAATGTCAGAGACTTTCCGTGGAGGAAACATTAGGCAGATGTGATTATTGAACCAACAGAGCACGTGAAAGAGGACACGCCATTTCCCAATAAATTCTGGGGCAGGATTTTTCCGGACAGTGAGGTTACTTTTTTTTTTTTTTTAATTTCGTGGTTATGTTTTTCAACATTTCATTTAAATGAATGGGAGTTCTGGGGCATGACTCAGATGAGAATGAGCCATAAAAAGAAACAGCCTGAGAACAAATGCAGTTGTATTTCTTCCCTGCACCTCCATACTAAGGTATCTCAGTGCCCCCTGTGTTTTCTTACAATTCCTTTGCATTAAAAGGGCTGCTCTTTTTTTTTTCTTTTTTTTTTTTTTTATGCTGGGGAAGAGCAGTTAGTTTTATTTATCTAGCCATTCAAGTCAGGATGGTCAGCCAGGTCTTTCTGTTTCTGCTCAGCCTATTTTTGCAGATTAGGATCTCAGTTCTGCCAGAGTTCATCAGAACATAACAAGTCTATTCATCATTGAAAAAAACAGTGATGCAGTTAAATTACATTTCTACCTATGGGATAGTTATTTAGTTATCAGGAACAGGAAAGTCCTGCCTGCAACAAGACCTTCTCATTCAAGATTTTCCATGGCTCCAAACATTTGTCTTTTAAAGCCCTATCTGTGGCCTGCAGCCTCTTTGGGACAGAGTCTTCCTGCTGCTCTATTCCTACAGCACCCAGCAAAGCTCTTTCCATGTTACCTGTGTCTTCTAGGAGAATTCCATCTTTCAGACCACCCTCACTACTCAAAGACCTTTGGGGTATCACAGCTAACTTCTTTTAGCCAGTTGTGTTTGGATTGCAATCTATATAGAAAAACTGCACTTGGTTTATTTGATTCTCTGCCTTACTTCAACTGGCTGTGCTGCTCTTGGTTCTCCCCACCCTCATTTAACCAGCTTGCTGTTCTGGTGGAACCAACACCTGCTTGTCAGTGCAGAGATGGCCAAGCCAAGCACCTCAAACCAGGCTTCATCATGCTGCAATGTGAAGCCACAGAAGTTCTGCCAGCTTTTTTTTTTGTGGGAATCGACCCAAGCTGTGCTGACAATGTGAAATTATGCAAAGCTCCATACAAGCACAGAACATAACCTCTGTATATTTTGGTTTTGCTTCATTTCAATTATATTCCAGTCAACCCTTTTCTATGTTACAAGTAGAATTTCGTGAAAAACGGAAAGAAAAAAAAGAGGAGTTTTTTCCTGGGATTTTTTTTTTGGCATCTCTTTCTGTGCTTTGCATTGGCAACTTGCAACAAGCTGCTTGGGTAGGATTTCTTCAAAAATCTGCTTTTCAGCAAGTTTGTCAGGGAATCTCCCTAGGAAAAGCAAGGGCAGCACTTTGGATCAGTGCACTGGAAGCACACCCATTGAGAGCACACCCACTGCTGTCTGCCAGGCTCCCCTTCCTCTCAAACTGCCCTGGCAGCTTCCCTTCACCCCTCCCAGGACCTGCCAGAGCCCTGGAAAGTCTCCCCTGAATGCCAAGAGCTGCTCCACATCCCTGCTGAGCAGCTGGGGCTCCGAGCACTCTCTGAGGCTATTGGCCCACCACTGTCCTCTGGGTTTATCTCAACTCTACCCCCAGTTTTGTCACTGTATCCTTCAATCCCCTCTCTCCCCATAAAAGTGTCTAGCTGTCTCTTAAACTCACTTTACCATTTGCTTCTTTGACCTTGCTTGGCAACTTATCCTTGTGTTTATTATTTGAGGTGGAATAGTTCTGGCTACATTCCTGGTTTTACTCTTAATTGTCTAATTTTTAGAATGGTGTCAGTGGGGTTGGGGTTTGGGTTTGGGCTTTTTTTAAAAAAAAACTCATCACTCTTGTGACCAGGTCCTCTGTTTCATTAGGCTCCCTTGTGTCATCAGGACTTCCAATAACTCAAAGAATCCTAATGAACCTTTTACTGGATCTTCCCAAATATTGCAGCTGGACTTTCTTGTCCATTAGTGCCATTCTGAACTGCATGCAGTGGCTTTAATTACTTTTTTGTTAATTGGAGGGCAGGGAGGAGAATAAGGATCTTCCCCAAGCAAGGAAAATCTCAGTGCTTTTCCCTACAGGGGGAAGTTACAAGCAGGGCTCAAGCAGGACTGAGCAGTAGAACCTTCCCAGGTCCTCTGGCAGCTGGTGCCACCTGTGCCTGCTGGTGGCCTTTGGGTGCCCATCATGCTAGGAGGAGGACCCGGGGCCTTTCTGGAGCCTCTCAAACTGCTCCAGAGTTTTTTCTTGGACTTTTAGACAAAGTGCAGGGAGCCCCTTTCTCGCCATGCTGGATTTGTTGTCAGGTCCTATGGATGACAAAATCAGGCTGCACACCACAAGCTTTTCTCAGAAAACCCCCCCTTTTCTGGGGAGCAGAGAGGAGGAAGAAACACTGGTTTAAGGCACCTACCTGCACCTCCAGGAACTGTTCCCAGCTGCTGTAAGGTGGCTTGTTGGAGCAGTGAAATGAATCCTACTGATATCCTGAAACAGATATGCCTGGTTGGAGTGGTTTCTGAAATGAACAACTTGCTTAACCCACCACAGAAAGAGAAAGGAAAGAGGGGGAAAGAGGAGAGAAGAGGAGGGAAGAGAAGGAAAGAGGAGTAAAGAGGAGGAAAGAGCTACTTCTTTACACACCCCCCCCCCCTTCCCTTACAGGAACCATCACCTGTCTGAAGGATGGTTGCCTCCAGGTGGGTTCCCTAGCTGAAGCAACCTCCTGCTTGGTCAGCACAGTCCATAGCCACAAAGACCTGCACCAGAAGCAGATCCTAAGCAGATCCTGTGGCTACAGCCCAGGCAGGTTCACTCTCATTCTTTCCTAAAGCAGGCAGAGACTTTGCGGGATTCACCTACCTCAAAAATATTGGTCCAACTCTTGAATTCCAGTTGACACCATCAGGGAGGGAGGAGATCACATTCTCTTTCCTCATACCCAACATATTGTATTGCATGAAGTGGCAGGAAAAAGGAGAAGTGTTGTCTATATAATGAACATTCTCCATTTCGGGGGGGGCTACAGAATCCATGGGACAGGAAGAGTGTGCCAATCCCACTGAGACATCAACCATCAGCCAAAACAATATCAGTCACCATTTTCAGCTTAAGAACACAGGGCAGAGGCATAAAATATTTGCTCAATTAATTGTGGGATTGAAAATTTTCCAGAAAGCTGAGGATACTTGTGAGATATAATAGAGTGCAGCCCCCTCATCTCTCATGTGGAGGTCAAGCTCAGAGAAACTCGGCCTGCTGATCAATCTCTGCATGTCCCAAAAAGAGGAATTGCATGTTGCAAGAGCCAGCATCTGGGGGGCTGCTTCTGATAAATTCATGCAGTAAAGCACCTCTATAAAGGTGGCTTACCTTGCTGATAGAATCCCAAAAACAGGGAAATGAAAGGCAGAACATGAAATGCCTCTGTTAACAAACACTGTAAAATAACTGGGAATAAAAATTTTGAAAATCTTGTAAACATTTACCATTGTCCTCTCTGTGCTTGGCAATCTGGGGGCTGTAATGATCATCAAACAGCAGAGTAGCAGTAAGTCTTCCACTGAAAAAGTGGTGACAGCAAAAGCAAAAGGACATGCTCTGTCACTCATCAACCCACGCTTCATTTTTTGTAGCCATCTACTATTATTATTTGGCATGTGATTCCCCAAGCAGCAAGCCATGGCTGTAGCTATTTACAGGTCACTGGAAGTCTGGCCTGTGCTGCAGTGGAGTTTTGGTTGTATTTCACAGAAGATAGTTTTATTTATGTTTGACTGATGCAGGCAAAAACCAGAGGCTGCTTTTTCTTTTTTTGGCTTTTAGTATAAACACTCGTGGCAGCTCTCTATTTTTGGGTGCAGACTGAAAAACAGATTGTTTTGTAGTTGCCGAGAACTGCTGGGTAAATCAGAGGACATTGTTATTGCAGCTGAGCTTTTCTTTCAAGAGAGCAGGAGGAGTTGCTTTATTTTTTAATTCTGTGCAGCTTGATGTACACCGTTCGCTCCAAATATTTGATGTTTGCCACACTTGTTATGAGTTTCTCCAGAGAGATGCTGTCTTTTGGCAGCAAAAGATAAAGTTGACTGATACAAATGAGTCACAGTACCCCAACAGTAATTAACAGTGATGCAATACCCAGGCGAAAAAGAGGACTTGAAGAATTAACTGTTGAGTTTTCTTGACGATGCAGCTGCACTTTAAGAGAGAAAGCTCAACCCATCATAGAACTCCATTGTGTACATTAGAGAAAAAAGCTTGGCAAGATACATTAAAGATTTTTGCTAAAGAGATACAAATATTTTGCAAGGGCAAAGGGCGCTGAGGCAGGCTGTACTTACTTCCAAAGAAAAGTAGGCAGTATGACAAAGAAACAGTAATATTTCTTTATCTTCGTTTTCACACTTCATCATCTATGAAAGACTGTCTTTTTCAACCTGCTGAACTGATTTAAGCCACCCCAACTCTAAATTAACTTTTACTTAAAAGTCAGTCTATGACATCCTAATCTAAGAAGTTATCTGTGCTTATGGTTTCAGGCCAGTTCCACAGAAGGCCAGTTTTGCTATTTATAAATGGGATTTTACTTGTTCTATAAAGTCCTTGCACAAATCTCACGGGCTGAAAAAGAAGGAATGGTTGAGTAAGAAGACAAAGGATTGAAGCAACTGCTTTATAGCACAATATGAAACTTGACACTGTTTTCTGCTGCCAGTATGATTCCCAAGTGAGATGGATAAATTGTGGTCAAGACCTGGACAGGTTAACTAGTGGTCATCAGTGCTGGTGGTACCTTTATATACAAAAAAAAAAAAAAAAAAAAAAGGATACTATTGGACAGGGCATTTGAAATTTAATACCAGACATGAAACCATGAAACAAGACATCTGTTGGACTCTCATTTGTTTCTCTTTGAATGGGCTTTAATTGAAAGCTCAGTGAAAAATGCAGGTTACATTTTTAGTGTTATCAATAGTTTGTAACAGCAACAACATCAGAACAGTGATGCTTCTAATATTTATACATTTTCTAATTGGAGATGTCTAAGAGCAATACATTATCAGATATATATATATATACACACAATTTCAAGCAATTAAAAGTAAATAATAAACCCCTCCTCCCAAACCCATGAAATAATATATTTCCTTACACTAATAATGTCTTTTTCACATATACTTGACAAAGAGTCTTTTTTAAGTTACTTATCTTAAGAGAAATCTGTTAATGGAGATCCTGGACCAGCCCCATTAGAAGTTCAGTTTTAAGTTTATACAGCTTGCTAGCCACATAACCAGTGTGGCTTTACATTGTAAACAAATCCCAAATGTCTACAATGATTGAAATTAGTTTTGTGTAAAGGACATCTATGTATCTCATGATAGAATAGATTTAAACCAATACATTAAAAAGAGAGAGAAAAAAGGAGAGAGCTAATTGACAAACAAAACAGTTTTAAGGGTTCAATTATGCAATTCTTTATAAACCAAGTTAACTTAATGGTAAGATTCTTATTTTCTGTACAGAGAGGCTCTGGTTCATCTGGCTTTAGCTGCTCTAGAAAGACAACCTTTTAGAAAAGGTTTGATTTGTGAAATTCAAAGGCAGAGCTTCCAACGTGAAAAGTCTGCCCTTTGGCAGTACAAAGGTTACCAGAAGTATCTCGGGTGACTGTTCCTTCGTTTTGTGAGGAAAGATGTACTAGCACTCAGAAGCCTCAGCATATGCAGGGGTGATGTAAGTGTAGAGCTGACCTTCAACAGGGAGGAATCATCCTACCTGCTGCAGGAATTAAAAAGGTACAGCAATTTGTACCTAGAAAAGTTCACATGAAAATAACACAAAAAAGCTGGAGACGGACATGAAAGTTGAGCACAATTTATAGTCATCTTGAAACTGTGGCGGTCTTGCCTACTTTTGTACAAAACCACAAGTGAAAATCTCTTGAACTTATTGACTAGGAGCTTGTGCAGCTCCAGATGGAAGGGTAGGCTGAGCAGAATCCTACGTTTTAGTTAACTTGTGTCAAATAGGATGCGAAGACAGCTGCAGCTCTCTGACAGAGGTGATCGAGGATGGCTGGGAAAACTTGCAGTAGCTTATAATGTCCCATCTGGTTTTTTCACTTGTTTGAACTGTCTAAAGGGCCAACTGCAGTTTAGTCATGTTCCTCTGGTGCATGTTGTGATGACGAACTAATTCATCAGACCTGGCAAATTTTTTTTGACAGCTGGGCCACCGGCAACTGAAAGGCTTTTCACCTGTTAACAAAACACCCTGTTATTAGCTGAGCATACAGCTCATCTGAGACACTGCTCTTTGTTTTCTTCCTGGGGAGCTGGCAGAGCCCCTGGCAGCAGGAAAGGCACCCCGGGCTGTCCTGAGAGGGCGTGGGGCTGCCCCCAGCTCCTGGCTTGGTCGTGCCTCCCTACCTCTGCCTCGGCTGATGTTTACCAGCAGCCTTTCCAGGTGATGCAGAAAACCTTGCAGTGCTTCATTCCTGGGGACAGGCCCTCGCTGAGCACCGTGCTGCCATGATTATGCTGCTCTTAGCTCGCAAACGAGCAAGTCTCAAAGTCACCCTGGCACGCTCAACAAGCTTCAGTCACACCTCGGGCGGTGGTGCGGACACACTGTTAGTCACCGTGGAAACTGTCAGGGACTTTCTAGAGCTTGACCTCCAGTCAAGGGGAGTTTTTTCCAGCTAATTCAACGAGTTTTGGCTGAAGTTCTTTAAACTGGTGAGTGTAAGTGAATATGGTAGAAGCAAAAGAGTTCAGCATGGAGTTCTGCTGAGCCAGACTCCAAGTTTTCCACTCCTATCTAAATAAAGTGGATTCATATCTATGGGAGATTCCAAATGCTCAAAATAGCATTTTTCTAACATTTTAATTAGCATAATATTCTCTACAAATAACTCCAAGCGAAGCACATTCAAATTTAAGAAGAAATGCCAGCACTTTTTAGCTGTTGAATCTGGTCTCTTGATTTCCTACAGTGTGTAAGTGGAATTTCAGGCTGTGTTTGTGATGCCACAGGAATGCTGATGGAATGCTTTCATTAGCTCAGAGCAGTGCCCCGTGACTCATGCTTCTTCTTTTTTTTTTTCCTCAAAATAAATGCAATATTTTAAAGTATGTTCAGCTCTGTGGCTGGGCTCTTCAGTGCTGTCTACACACCTCATCCTCTCTAACACACTCCAGACACGCTGGGGTGGTTCAACCTCACCCAGGCATCTTCTCTTCTTCTTTACCTCACACTTTGGGCATTTCACAAACCTAATCCAAATTCAGACAAAAGGAGATTTGCATAAATATGTATTTCTGTTTGCAAACTCCCATGTGAGGTATTTTAGGTGAAAGGGAATTCGTAAAATCTAATTTATCCACTTAGCAGAGATGCTGGCAAATGCATCAGCTATCTCCCATGAGTGCATAAAATGTTGGGGGAAAATGGTGCAGATATCAGGGATCACATTTCAATTGCTAAATGTTTCTGTGGATGGATAAAACTTCCTTTGATTTTTTTTTTCTTGCTTTCAACAGCAAAGATTGCTGTCTTAGTGAAATTGCTTGTGAAGAAAAAAATCCCTGAATCCTAACAAATAGTTTGATAGTTGACTAAAATTAGGATAGAATTGCATGGAAGCCACCTTTGCTTCCTCAAGATTTAACATGGAACAAGGTAACTTGAGCTAGGTGCTTTGTCACATAATTCAGGGGCTATGAGAAAGAAAGGGGAGTGAAGCAAGGTGGGGATGAAAAATCCCCACCCACCACTCGTGCACATCCCCCTCAGGAGCTGACACATCCAAAAGTGCTGTCAGGAGTGGCTCCATAGCACAGCCCAGATCCTGTGCCAGTGGCAGGCAGCAAACCCACAGCAAAGACTGTGGGGCTCAGATCCCAGGGAGCCACAGGGAGCAAGGACAGGGAGAGGAGCTTCACTAGCAAAAAACAGAGCAAATTCTTCACTGTAGCTGATCTGGGCTACAAAAAAATTACTGGAGTCATGCAAGTCCTGAATTAGCAGATCAGTTAGCAGTGAAATGTGATGTAGAATATAGTTTATCCCAGCTTGCCAGCGTTTTACAACCACTTGCCATTTTGTCTCTCCCAGAACATTACCTCTTGCTGGTTAAGAAAACATCTTTCTTCATGCAAATGCACAGAGACTCAGGCCCTGCAGTTCAACAGGACCATGGGCACAACCCAGGAGCACAGCCTTTACCATTTGCAGATTGCAAGTGTAGATATGGCCATTGGGTGAAGCATTTATTTGGCCAGAGCCACAGAAAATGCCACTGTTCTCAGGTGAATGATTTCCTTTATTAAAATTTCTCTTTTATTTTTGGAAGTCTGAAATGTGTGTTTTTATGGTCCAGAAGAGAAAAAAGAATTCTTAGCAGGGAGAAAAAGATTTTCAGGCTCCTTGTCCATCTGTACAGAGACTGAATTTAAAAGGTTAACACCAGTATGGAAAACGCTGTGACATCCAACAACATGCCAAAGTGCTTGGTAAACAATTACTAGGTAAAAACACTGCATACATAGCAGAAGGAACAGCAGATGTCAGTACACAGGACTAATTCTAAAACTTAAAACTAAAATACAGAGGTTGCTGCAGTTGCTCCTTAATGGTGTTTACATTTATGTGAGGGCAGAGTAGACTAAAATGGCTTCCCTTTTTCTTCCCCCCTGTATTTAGATTAAATACTATGGTTTCTACAAAAAAAAAAAAAAAATAAAAGGTCCTTGAATATTTGAGTAAGCTTTTACTTTAGTGTCTGTCAGTGTGAGTTTGCAAAAGGCACTGCTTTTATCTGCTGGAGAGATTACAGCACAAGCAGCAGCAGCAAGAGCTTTGCTGTGCTATCCTGCATTAGGCTCAACTGACACTTGGGAGAAGCATGAGTAGGCACGAATACTTTAGATTACAGACCTTGGGCTAAAGCTAGAATTAAAATTTCTATCTTGTAGGGCCCTTTCAGTAAAGGCAGTAAATCAACTTGACATTTGTGGGCTGAGACCACGATGCTCGTTTCATAATACCTGACAAAATTTATTTTGCCAAGCTGAAATTTCTTTAAACAAGAAGGAAGAAAGCATAGTTTCTAAAATCACCTAAATCCCTTTGTGAAAATTGACTATCATGTTTGGGGAAGCAGCCACACTGAAAAATCAGCACACTGAAATTCTTTCTGCTGTTCTGAATATTTAAATCTTGGTTAAGACCCCCTTCTAATCATGTAATTTACAACAACACTGATTTAAAATTTAAAAAAAATAAATAAATATAAATGTGAAGAAAAGTTTACGCACTTGTTTTACCTGTATGAGTCCTGGTATGAGTCTTCAGATGATCAGATCTGGAGAACTTTCTCTGACAGGTTTTACACTGAAAGGGCTTCACACCTAAGAGGCAAAAAAAAAAAAAATCTAATGTCCCAACATTTTTGGAAGGGCAAATGAAATCAGATATTTCTGAAGTTTCAAAAGCCTGGATTTTTTTTCCTCTTTTTTTGTTCTAGTTTCTGTAACTGCTCCTCCCATCCCTGTGCCTACACATTATTACAGAAAGTTAGTAATTAATAAGGCCACCACCCATTGTAACCTCCTCTTCCAGTGCCTGGGTCTGAAGCATCTGAACAGATCCACCATAAACAAACCCCACTTAAATCATCTGCAAACATTGTTAATCCTGACCTGAGGTTTGGCACTGAGGGTATCCTGCAGCAGCAAATAGGACATAAGAAAAATCAGGGTGCAGAAATCTATTTTCATGTGCTCCCAGTAGGTTTAATTTACTTCACATTACTAATTTACAAACAACACATAGGTCTTGGGCAAATTTTTTCTGTTTCATTTTAAACACAATATATTCTTAAAATTGGGCACAGAGTACAGAACAAACTGCTTCATTATGAAAGTTGTTTCAAAAGATGGTATCAGGATATAAAAGTCACTTAAACAACGACAGTAGTTTAAGGCCAGTTTAAGCTAAAAGGCCAGTTAAAAAAACTGAGCCATGGCCTTCTCCTAAAAATAACTTCAAGAATTTGGTCTTATGAGCAGACAGCATCAGAAAAATAGCAAGTTGAGAAGTATCACTTCAGGACCACAATTCCCATAACAAGATGCCCTCTAACTAACAGGCAGGTCTTGTGCACAAACCTGTGTGTCGTCTTTGGTGCCTTTTGAGTTGGTCTGAACGAGAAAATCTTCGTTCACAGTCTTTAAAATCACACTGATAAGGCTTTTCGCCTGGAGAGGAAAAAGACCTTGTTAGAAAATGTGGCAAAATGAGAGAACACCTCAAGCTCTGAAGGACTTCTCTGCAGTTTGAAAAAGTCCAGTGGCACACCAAGACTGATTTGTCATAAAGCCATCCACTCTGTTGGAAAGGCTGGCAAAATTCTGCTGGATTGACACTGATACTGAATCTGCTTACTCTCAGAAAATTAGAGGTTAAAGCTGCAAAAAAATTCTGGTTAAGGGATTTTTTTTTCTCTGCTGGAAAAGAACAGGAATGTCTCGGTTTATATTTCTCTAAAAACCCCATTAAACACTTCCAGTATCACTTGTTTCAGTAGCACATAATCTGTACAGAGGAACAACTCTCAGTTTGAATGAAATTTAAAGCAAAAACTAAATAAGCTCCATCCATACAGGTGACAGTTTTAACCACATTAATTAGAACAAAACTGAGAAAAAAAATTCAACCTCAGAAAAATACATCATTTTCCTCAAAACACAAATTAGGTTTCTTCCATAAAGTGCTATTAAATAGAATTTCTCAGGTAGCTGCACAGCTCCCACAGGCAAAGCCATGAATTATTGCAAAGCCTCATGTAAATACAAACTCTTCTGCTCCTCCCATGCAGTTCAGAAGAGATCCTCAGGGTGGGATTTCTCTGGGATGAAAAGTAAGATCCTGAGTTTTTTAGAAAAAGAAATCCCCACAGGCCAATGTCTCAAATGAACATGGATTTCAATGCAAAGGAATTCACATTAACATGCAAAAAGAAATGCAAAAACTGAGGAAAGAGGGAAATATTGCCAGCAGAGCACAGAGGTGGTGAAATTTGGGCAAGTTAAGCCACAACAATCCTTATGCTGTTACAGGAGGAGCTCCATGATCTTCCAAGTCTGACTTACTCCTAACCTGAGGTCCCTTTGAACATCCCCAGAATCCTGCTGAAGCCTCAGATATTTATTACATTTAATAAATGTCGTAATAAATCTAAATTCCATTAAATGACATTTATGCCCACAGAAAGTGTGGTTCCAGTGGCCCAGCACAGAGGCTTGGCAGGAGCAGGGGTGGAACTGCAAAGCTGGGAGGATCCTGGGCTCTGTCTGGGAGGGACACACGGGAGCAGCTCTGCCTGGGAAACTGAGATGCAAACCAAAGGTCCTGTGGCACCTTGTCCTACAGGCAAACACCACCTGGAGTGGGCAGGGGGTTTGGTTTCTCTCTGTTTTAACCTCCATTGCAGGTGCCTGCGTGTCTGATTCTAATGTGGTGAGGAAATATTTTCTGCTTGCACTGGTATTCTGAGACACCAAAGCAAACCAGCCGAGTTTAAAGCAGATGCCTTTTGATCCAGGTGACAGAGAACAAGCAGCACATTAAGGAGAGCGTTCCAAAATTCCTCCCAGTGTAGCTAAAATAAAAGTTTTACAAAAGCAACTAAATCTGCAAGAACAAGCTTACTTCCTGTGACAGTCACCCCAAGGAGTTACCCATTCTCAAACCTAGGTGTGGACAATTTCTGTGTCTGCTGTGCTTAATTTATTAGCATAGGAGATTAAAGTTGCCACAGGTGTTTGAAATAGTTCCACACACTTTGACTGCAAGGACTCCCCGGGGGGTGCCTGCTTTTCAGAAACCACTTACTTCCCAGGAATTCGGCCCTTTGGCAGATTTAAGAGGGGGAATGTCAGCAGAGCAGAATGCAGTGACAGGATGATTGTCTGCTAATTGCAATATAAACTTAGAAGATGGCTAAGGAGGCATTGGAATAAAACAGCATAAAGGATCTGATGGCATGCACATGAAAGTATTTCTTTAATTACTTTGGAAAATTATCTTGATTAAATTAAAGTCAGCTTTAACCCGTGCAGATATTAAAGGAAGCAATCTAAAATGTTTACATAGGGATATGATGACACTGGGAAGAAGCTGAAAAGCAAATAAACAAAAAGAGGCATAACATTAGACAGAAATCCTAATTTCCCTTTCCTTCTACATCTTCTGTGTCAGCTGCAAAGCTGACTGTCACATGCCTGTGAGCTCCCATAAATTTCCTCAAAACAGGATGACAGAAACATCCCAGATCAAAAAACATCTCTTAGAACCCCATGAAATTCCCACAATGAGAGTGCCTCATTCCCCCAGCCCTACCAAAGCCCCTTCAGTAAAAGGCTAAAGTCTCTTTCTGTATGAAAATATCCAGTAATGCTGTTACCTCCTTTTGGGAACACACACAGTCCCAAAACAAAACAGGAGATGCAGATGGAACTTCACCAGCCCTTCTGCCTGAGACATGATTCCTTACACTGCTGAAAGAGGGAGTGCAAAAGGAAGTCCATAATGAAATAATAAAGATGAGAGAGGGTAGAGGGAATGGCATGTCTTGACTATTTAGGGAAATAATTTTTAAAATAAAAGGTCAAGAATTGTAAAACAAGCGTGAATCTGCCTTTGCACCTATTGCAATAAATGTTTCTAATAAAACTGATTTTATCAAAAGCAGTTAACTTAAACTAAGGGAAGTGTGCACATTTTCTCTAGAGCAAATTCATTTGCTCAGGTGCATGGGAAAACAGAAATTCTACTGCTGTAGCAGTTGCACAAAATAATCACAGTCATGGCTTTTAATTAAGGAGTTCTGCAAGAGTAAAAGCCTGTTGCTAACAAAAAGAGATGAGAAAAGGAGGCTGATTCTGAAACCAGAGACTGCAAGTGGGAATCGGAAGGCTGGTCTATATATCCTTCATGAATTTAAACCCCTTTTCTTAAATAAGTGTATCCACTAAATCAAACAAGTCCCATGATCACAACTTTTCCTTGCTAATCCTACATTTTTATTTAATATAATTTGCTTTAGCAAACTCACACAAAATACATGTTGATTTATTTACTAGCGAGCCTTTATAGTTAACATTTGCTGTCATGTTCACACCACAGCTCAGCTGTGACATGTCATTGCCATTCTAAAATCAATCTTGTATTTTAGATCTCTAAGCATTTTTATTTTATGCTGTAGAAATATCAGCCTGAAAGGATACAGCCTGACACCCTACCATAAAGGACAACCCTCCTGATCTACAGATTCTCATATTCCACTGCAGACCCTACCTGCAGCTGAGCCTATTTAGGCTGAAGAATATCCCTGGCAAACAGGCAGAAGATTTTTCTCTCTGCAAACCTGCTCAGCTTTGTGTTAGAATGAATCCAGTTTTCCCAATGAGTGGCACTGAACCCAAAGGGTGTCTGGAAAGAATGCTGATGCTCCCACCAGAAGTGAAATTTATGGAGGTCTAGACATCAATTTGTTTCTGCAAGGAAGTGCCTGAAGCCTGCCACAGAATGACAACTCACCTTATTTGCTGCAAAGTTGAAAAGTTAGATGTATTTCTGCATCTCCTTTCAGAGGCCTATCTGCTGCACCAAAATACACCAAGATAAGAAAAAAGCTTTTTTGGCTGTACATGTTTCAATGAGGGCATTGTTAGAACAGATAAGCAGCCTCAGAGGGTACAAAGTGTTAACATATTTTCAGCTGAGGCTATTTGAAACATTGGTAAAAACTGATTACGGAATCCAACTTTGTGTTTCAGGGCCTTGCTTGGTTTTGCAATACACCAACTGGGAAAGAAAGCTGGAAGATCTGATCAGCCAGTCTTTTGTATGTATCTATTACAGACATAAAAAATATAATCTAGAGCCAACAATATCCTGCAAAGATAAAATCTGTTGGTTTAATATCATATATATGTAACAGCTTGTTTTCAAATCATGTGTTCATCATTTTAAAAATGACCAAAATCTTTGACCTACCACTACACTAAGACAGCATAAGGTGAAAGAGCCCCAACCCATAAGTGAGTCCAGAACCATCTTACAGGAAGATTAATAAATTTTTTTGTTTGTTAAGGAGAGGTGTGACAAACACAGCCACATGATTTTTGGAGAAAACTGGTTCCAAATTTTGTTTTTGACATGCAGGAGAAACAAGTCAGGGTTAGACAAACGCATGAAGTTGCAAAGGAAATTGATCTGCATCACAGCAGTGGGCTTGGCTGCCCAGGACTCCTGAAGAGTGTGGCAGTGGAAAACCTTTATGGCCAGACTAAGTCCAGACCATCCACACATCCAGCAGCCAGGAAAATACTATAACTGGGAAGTTATCCCCTCCAGATGCTCCCACACTTCACCAAACACTCCCAAAATCTAGGACTGGCAGACCACAGGAGGAGACAGGAAATTAAGAGCATCATATTCTAAGCCTCTACAGCAGCTGGGAATTTGGTAAGTAGAATTCCCAGACCATAATAATAGGAAATGTCCAGTACCCATTCAACAGGCTGAGGACAAAACCCTGCCAGATGATACAGGGAAAATCTCCCTTCTGATCCTAAATCTGAGCTCCTCAGCCAGGCAAGCTCCCCCAGCAATTTTCATTCCAGCAATGCACCATCCCTTGCTTCCTCTCTTCAGCTGCAACCAGCCTCAAAACCTTACACAGCAATGCTGGCATCAGCAAACATGAGCTTTGGGAAACAAGCTGGTCTCTTATGGAAAGAAACTCCCAAAGGTTTGAGAAATAAATAATTTTTGCTGCCAACATATCAAAATGTGTGTGCAGGAGGATCTGTTCCCACCTGTACAGAAAAGGTGTTTGAGGAGCATAAAGTGTTTTTTCCTCTACCCACTTCCACTGCACCTGAGCCAGAGGAGAGGCTTCTATGGCCCCAAAGACAATGGAACCCCTCTAACCCCTCTTGGGGTGTTAGACAGACATAGGCCTACCCCCCATGGCTTTTGGGGGTTTTCTGACTCTACAAGCCTACATTATATATGATATAATATAGAAAATCTTCTCCAGCTAAGGAAAAAAAAACATAACATATGTAAGCTTGTGATTGATCCAGAAATAACACTGGGAAAGCCAAGCGACTAAATGGAATAAAATACAGGACCATGGCAAACAAATAACGACTGCTAAAACTCAGAGGAAATCAATTTAGGAATGAAGGATATAGTGATTGTGAGAAAAATTCAGAACTGTTTCAGCATAATGGAGAAAAATACTGAATTTAACGGCCTTCAAAAGATTTCCAAATGTTCTTGGTTCCAATTTATTTATAGAAAATAGAATAGCATTTCTGTAGACTTCCCTTCTAAAGAGGAACTTGCACTTACAGTCTAAAGTATTTTAAATTTTTAATTTCAGCAGCTCTGAAGACAGCTGTCTCAATATTTTCTGACCTGCTCGTTCATTAATTAAATGTGCTTTGTGTGCACTTCTCACAGTTTACACAATTAACTGACTGAATGGTGTCCAAAAGGAGAAGCTTGCAAATATCTTTTATGAGATGTTAGACAATCTGCTAGGTCACCCAGCATGGGCTGCCTTCCTGCTCTCTTTCCTCCCTTTGGTCTTCCATCACATCAATGGTTAACTGAACATCCATATTTACAGATTACATCCACAGACTTCTAGGTAATCACAGAAAGAACTTTCTAAATAAGAATATCACAGGCAATCAAAAAAAAAAAAAAGGATTGAAAACCCCTAAGGATCTATCTAAAGATATATCATAATTTTACACATCCAACACCATTAATCTCCCAATAGGGGAAATAAGTCTTTCTACTCTTTGGCAAGGTGCAGAGTATTTGATTTCCACACTTTGAGGTCTTATTTCCTGAACTCAGAGAGAATCTTGACATTAGCCTACAAATGACTGGCTTCAGGCTCAATTCTTCATGGAAAGATCCCATAGCAGGGAACTTATCTGCCAATCCCTGCCTACACCCCCAACCAGAAAGGGTTTACACAGGACAGCTAGAGGATGCCAAATGTCTAGGCTCCTCTTGAAGAAGAAACGTCTTCATAATTGACATTAGATGAGATTTGGAGTGAGATTCAATGGCCTCAAAGGAGAGGGGAAAGAAGAAAAAAAAATTAAAAGAGAAAACAACTCACAGCGCTGTAACAGTAAGAGAGGGAGGGAGGTGATTTGCTTGCTGTGTGTTTTTCTTAGCTAGATCCAGAGAGCCTTCAGCTCCAAAAGAGGGGTTGCCAGGTGACAAAGAGGGGTTGCCCAAGTGACAAAGAAGGGTTGCCCAGCTGACAGAGCACAAGCTCACTCATCTGATGGATTCTCGCGCTCCCTGACCTGGCAGAGCATTTCTTGCCCCTTGTGCCATCTCAAACCCCCCCTGCCCACTCTGCTGTGCCATGATATATACCCACCAGTGTGCTTTCTGCTGTGCATCTGCAAGTGAGACAGCTTGAAGTATCTCTTGTTGCAGCCAGGGTAGGCACACATGAAGGGACGCTTCTCGTTGGTCTCGCTCGCCGACCGCACGATGGTGGGAGCCACGCCAGGCACGCGCCGGACATCCTGCAGAGACAGAGACCTGCTGAGGCCACCTGGGTGCCCTCAGCTTTGGCTTCACACACTCAGGTCACTCAGCACCTCCCCGGGACAAAGAGATACTTGGATAGATCGTACTGGAAACAGGGGATTTTGCTTGATGCTACTGCAACAACCTTAGTGTCCCTTAATCAGTTCTTTGCAGAGTGTTAAAATTATCCAAAGGCGAAGCACAGTGAGCTCTGCTTAGTAAATTCTCCCACCAGTGTTTGTATGAGAGATTGAATGGCCCACACTGACCTCATGTATAACCACACAATCTTGGCAGAAATCCCATTGCCACAGAAAATAGTTTTAAGTTTATACCAGGGTGAGAGGAAAGAGCATGAGCCAGAGGAGTATTGTCCCTTTTATTTTAAATACTCATATAAAGCTACAGGACAAGGAAATGGATGTCTTGGATTACCACAAACTGATTAACAACAAAACAAAAACAACTGTCTAGGTGGAGCTGGTGAATAGTTCAGCCTTAATGCATTTTGGCCACTGTCACAATGTTCCATCAAAGATGATCTCCTCCTTCTGGGATAATTAACTTCCTAAACAATGTCAACCATTTACTTTTATTCACCCAACAAAAGCCAGCTCAGGACCCTGTTTCTGAGAGCTTGCCACTGAATAATGACTTGCTAAACTACACAGAAAAGGAAAAGGAGAAAAGATGCTATCTAAAAACACAGATGTAAGTTGACAACACAGAGAAACACAGAAGAGACAGATACTCTGTAATGACTTTGCCATCAGTTTTAACAAGGCATATCTTTTACAGGGGTATTTAATAATGATATGACTGTCTCAGAAAGGGAGGAAATGAACTCACATGAATGGTAAGTTCCTCCCAAATATTCACTAATTACTTCGTTATTAAGAAACAATCACATATTTAGTTTTAAGGAAATGCATTTGAATCAGTAAAGTTTCAGAAACACGTAAAAGAAAATGTCATCGGACACTTTCATATATGTAGTTATTAGATATAGTCCTGTAGATCTAGATTAGATATGTAGTTATATTAGATATGATGACAGAGGCTTCACATGACTGGAAATTGGAAGCTGGAAATTGGCCCATGCATTTTGGACCATCCTGAGAAGCTGGTAAGGTAAGTCAGCACAGAAAGGAATACTGCCTTGCAGACATATTTCAGAAGAGGAGATGAGCAATTTTAAATTACTGTGCCAGAAAGAACTCTTATGTTAGAGTGTAATGGCTTCAGTGAGGTCAGGACACCTTTGTAAAACATCTCTCGACAACACAGGGAAGCCACAAATCAAGGATGGCTTTACAAACACCAGTGAAGCAGTGAGTGCACACTGTAAACTACTGTAAACAGTAGTTTTGCTTCCCTGTGAAGAATGCCCTACAATACTCACTTGTATGCCTCTAAAGACCCCGTGGGTGTGTATTCTGTACTGGGCCCCACAGCTGTACAACATGGGAGCACTGTGGTTCTCATTTTCATATCCCGCTGTGTGTCTGTAAGCAAAGAGGGAAATAACAAAAAAAAATTAAGTATTTTTCAGTACTCAGCTCCATGTGAGAGGTTTCTTTCCTTAAGTCAGTGGTAACATATGCAGAGTTTGCTTTCACACCCATGATATCCAAGATCAAGTGAAATTCACTAAAGGAAACCTGCTCTGCCTTCATTCACGTGGATCTGCTCCCACTGGCACGATGCACTGACTCCATACATACATCTATTAGTATCCATTAAGGCATCCAGGGAAAAAGGAAAAACACACAAAAAAAAGAAATTGCCATGATTTGAACTCTGATGTATTTCCACAAAGATTTTAGGTAAGAGGGAAAAATTCACATAGCAGCACAAGGGTGTCATGTGCACATGTTCACGTTATTTATCAGTCGAACGTGGAAATGGCTATTGCTAATATCTTTTGGAATGAGCAAAATGCCTCAAGTTTCACATTAAGTGCAGTGGATTTTTGTCAGCACCTCATGACTCAGATATTACCCGATACTACCAAGCAAGTGATGACATTTATAAGAATAGCAGTCATGTACTCATAAACAGAGATTACAAATCAGTGTCTAAACTATTTATCCCATGTATCAGCTTGCAGGATACACTACAAATTAACCCTTTATTAAAAAAAAAAAAAAAAAAAAAACACCACCAAAAAAAAACCAGCCTATCCCTTCTAGGTATAAATTTTCACAATAATTTTATGAATATGATAATGTTGGTGTGTTTTGGGGTTGCCACAGCCATATGTTTTGTCTAATTATGCTCTTCAAAATCCTATGTTCTTCTCCTGTCCTGAACATTGGGACACTGCTGTGTGTCCTGTTTGCAGCCTTCCTAATGCCAGAACCATGTAAATACATTTTAGGTTTAATTTTTGAGCAAGTATATTACATTATCACTTGTAGAAGTACGCATTGGCAATGATAAGTGTACATGTTTTGCACAGCAGCAGAAATTAGAAAGCCCAGAACAAAACCCCAGGACACACAGCTAGGGACAAAGATGGATATGTAGGATGTTATCCCAGTCTTCGCCAAATGCTTGCAATAGCAATTTGAAGGGGTCCCTGAGGTCCAGACTCTCATTTCACTGGTCCTTCCTTTCCCTTCACTCAAAGTTCATGTGCAGAGTAGAATTACAAGGAAGTTTTAAACCTCTTAAGTGATTTGCAGAGCAGGCAGTGGAGCTGGAATGTGGGACATGTCTAAAGGGTTTGTGAGGCTGGCTGCAGAGGAGGGGAGCAGTGTCTGAGCAGCTCTGCCTGCACAGGGTGGGCTGCACTCCTCACCACTGGCAGGACTGGCAGGCTGCCCCCTGGCTGAGGTGTTCTCTGAGGTCAGCTCCTTCACTGCTCTACAGTGCTCATTTCAAATCCTGGCTCCACCTGACTGTTCAAATCAAAGGCTACATTTTTGGAAAGGTATACTCTGCTTATTTCAATTTTAATTCAGTTTTAGGATCATAATGAAATAAGTTATAGGGGGTGGCAAGAAAGGATCTCTGTTCTGTAGTAATATCTGTAATAATAGATAAAGAAGATACTGGTTTAAATGGATTAAATCTGATTAGTTGATTTAAGTGGATTAAACTATGCTGTAGATATGCATCATGCCCAAATAAATAGGGTCGCCTCTCTGCCCAGAGCACACAAGTGGCCTTTTGCAACCTAATTCAAGTAACAAATTGCCATTTGCTATCACCATTTGATCAACACAGATTCCCTAGCAACATCAAATTAAAATTTTCCTCTCTGTTTAAAGGTAGCAAGTCCATACATGTCAAAAAAAAAAAAAAAAAAAAAAAAGCTGGGAAGAGGGGTAGAGGGGTGTTGAAATCCCCCAACCCGTGGTGATACCCATGTTTATCACAAATTACACAGTGCACTTTGAAACTGGAATGGAATGGAATGGAATGGAATGGAATGGAATGGAATGGAATGGAATGGAATGGGAACCACCATTGATAAGGAGGAAACTGCAGCAGGAGCTGTTGCTGACCTGTAGCACAGCAGTAAATCAAGGGTAAATGTGAACTTCAGCACTGGTCACCCTGAGTGTGACCTCCCCTTCACGCCTGTCCTAACAACCTTAAACACCACAATAAACAACAGACACAAAGGCTGATAAGAATTCCCAGGACAGAAACTTTGCAAGGAGAAGCAGCAATATGTAGTAAAATCTTATACCATAAAACACAGCCCTACATTCCCTCCAAATTCTCATGGTTTTCATCTCTCAGTGATAACGTTTCTTGTAAGGACAAGTCAGTTCTGAAATAATTCCTCCCAGGAATAAGAGGCAGAACAAAGGCCCTGTCTGTGCCTTAAGGAATGGCTGTAAGAATGAGAAGTCTCCTCCAGATCTCCATCTCAGTTTTTGTTGAACAATTAGGAAGCCTTCCTCAACAACCAGCCTTTTACATATTTCCTCCCCTTATTTCTAGTTATACTTCACTAAAACTGCACATACAACTGCAAAGCCATGAAGATTAAAACCTGCTTTCTGAGCCCCTTGACCCATAATATTCTAAGTCCTTAACCATCTCTCTAGGAGAGATGCTTTAATTACCAGGAGCCCTATTTCCCATTTTACATTGGGCACATTTCCATCAGCATTGGCTGGTACTCAGCATGGCCATATGGCTGCTGACAGCAAAATGGATCATGAGAGATTTCTTGGTTAAAACACTGTTTACTCATTATGGAGCACTGGGGAATAATCTGACCTTTGGGGAGATAGAAATTAGCAGGTGGATATTCCTTCCAGTCAGTGAGAAACTGGAACACTGAAGGAGGAGTTTTGACAAACTGTCCCTACACAGCTGCTCTCTTGAAGTTCAGCCTTCACTCTGCATCCATGGTAACCTCCTGAGGAAATAGAGTTCTTTCCCTTCCAGCCTCTTTACTCCATACTTTAGCCATGATTTATGCCACAAAGTGTGCATCACAGTTGGCACAGTTGGCTTGTTTCATATGGCTGCAGTTTATATGCTACAATAAAGGCAGGGATAGAAGAACAGATACTAATCTAAATCCATTATTAAACTCAAACACCTGCTTTACTGCATGCAAGAGATAATGCAATGCCACATACACAAGGAATACAGGTGACTGGTGAATTTATTCCTGCAGTACATTAACTAAATGGAAATCTCCAGAGGGTAGCAGAGTCCTTAACTTTCATCTTTTCTAGTCAGGCACTCTGTGTTGAAGTAGGCAAAGAGACAATGCTTTATAAACTCAGCTGAATTAACCAAAGAAGAAAAAAAAAAGCCAGAAAAAATCCCCAGTAAGGCCCAGAGTCACACTTAGGCCGACACTAGACTGATTCCTCCGCAGGTCCTAAAAACTCAAAACTAAGCACAACCAGATGCAGCCAAACTGCCCTGCCAGGATCCAACACAAATCTTTGGCTGAGCAAAGGCTGAAGGATTTGGCCTCACAGTCCAACTCTGCCATTATTTGTAAATATACAACTCCCTTTAACTTCAATCAGAAGTGCTCAAAGCCAGAAATGGACTGTAAATATTTAGAGTTTGGGTTAGTTGGTAAAAAAAGGACTCCGTGTATTTTGTCCTTTGGATCTAGACAGCCAGAGCTGGAAACACAGCCATAAAATGTAATTCTAGATAACTGGGAAACAAAGGCTGATACTCACAAAGGAAGAGCTCTGTGCTGTAGAGTATTTAGAAGCACTTGCATTTACCATTAGCCCAGCAAATCCTTAACACTCGCAGAGTAGCTCTTTTAAAATGATTAATCTCGGAGTTGTACAGATTGTACAGAGATTAATAAAAATGAAGGGTTTACAGATGAGGATGTGTGATGAAAAACAGAGCAGCTTTAGAGAGTTGTATCAATCTAAGTGGTTATAAAAAAAAAAAACTCATAAAAGATTACATTCTAATCTGAATATTTCAAAAAAAATAATCAAGCTGCAATTTCTCTCTCACACCATTTTTACTTTGTAAAACTGAAATTGCCTGTCCAATGTATAAAGCAGCTACAACTTAATCTGAAGAGTTAAGCTTTTTATTATTATTTCCATAAACCAAAAAAGGGAAGCTTTAGGACACACTGAGGAGAGCTAGAAAATTTCAGATGAAATGTGAATACACATTGATTCATGAGATTCAGACTTGGAAGAATAAAAAAAGCCAGAAAGCAAGATTACATAAAACAGGCACCACATTAAGCTTCAATTTAATTGTGTTTCACTGCAGGAACAGGAATTTTAGGGTTTAGAAACAGAGCCAAAAATGAGGCAAAGTGAGGGTGTGGGCTAGTCCTGTTGATAACAGAACATAAAGGAAGAGAAGTAGAGTTAATTCCCTCTGCTAAAATATTTACCATCCTAGCACCCTGGGAAAAATATGTATAGAGACAGAACAAGATCCTGATTAGTTATATAGAAGACCCTGTTTCTGCCTGGCTTTTGTCTAATACTATTATGGAGGGTAGAGTATGAGGCTGCATTTTTATCTGCCTTTCCAAGGCAAAGGAATATTAAAAATGCAATTTCACGGATTTGAGCCCTTCTGCCATCCTCAATGGGAGAATCAGCTGGCTAATGAAAAGAAGGCTCTAAACTTTCAGGGGACCTTCAATAGTCTTTCTTTGGTTTGAGATTTTTTACCATCGACCTGAGTGGAATCAGGATTTCACCAAACTCTTCCCTTCAGAACGAGACCGTCAGCTGTCAGAGGGAGAGGATAAATTCCATATTAGAGACTGGAGGTTATAGCCCATTTCCAGCTCATCTTGATTGCAGAGCTGAACCCAAGTTTTGCACCTCCAAATTTTACTACTAATACCACCAAAGCTAAACAGAAAAACCTTTCCAAACTACTCCTAAACAAGAAAGGTTTTCCCTGCCTTGTTTCAGATGTGGTTTTAATACAGAGATCATACCTAATATACCTTACAGTGAGCCTGAGAAAACAGCAATAAATGCCAATTTCCATGGAACATGCTGAGCATTTAACGTCCAAGAAAAACCAAAAGAGGAAAACCAAAATGTCTGGTTCTATGCCTGATTTCAGACAACTGTTAGAAATACGGATCAAAGCTTTTTACTCAGGCAGCTGAAGAGAAAACTACATTGAGTCTTGCTGTTGGGAATGTAGCCACACTCCTTGTCTACCATGCTGTATCACTTCCCACTTGGTATCACTTATTTCCATGTCACTTTTACACTTAACTCATCAAAATATACAGGAGGGTTTTATAGCCCTGAGATCTGCCTCTAGAATCACTATGGAAGGAAGCAGTGTTTTTCATATTGGACAAATTAAAAAGCAACACAAAAATATGAAGGAGAAACCAATGGCAAAAGTGTCCACTAATGTGGAACATTAATTTTGAGATGTCTGGGACCCACTGACTTTCCTGCAATGGAATAAATCTGATCCCAGCAGCTCCAAACAAAATACCACAAATGAGGAACAAATCATCAGCAAACAGTCTGAGGAGATAAAATCCAGTCCCACAGTGAGGTTCACTTCCTTAACAATTAAGCTTTCTTTTCAGATTCTAGAAGTTGCCAGTTTGTGAGACAGCTTGCAGACAAGCCAGCCCTCCCTCTGGTCCACCCCAAGTTCAGAAGGTGACAGAGGGATGCCTGGACAAAGAAGAAACACAATTAACACACACAACCTCACAAAGTATTCCTCTTCCCTCACATGAGTTGTAAGAGCAACTTGAGTTCAATCAGAGCGCAATCAATTTGGAATTCAGGACCCCAGTGAAAATCTAAAATGCAGATTCAGGTCACTTGGACTGTATGGTAGCAGTAGTGGGTTGTCTTCTTCTCGAGGGGCAGCTCTTGGCAGAGGGAAGGTCATCTTGGCCCACCAGACATCCTTTTGGTTTGCCAGTGAGTAGAAACCTCCAGAACTCATGGCTGCAGTCTTTTCTATCTGCTTCCCTTTTGGCACCACTCTCCCCTTCCCCTGCCAGTCTGTCACAGTGCTGTACTCTGGCAGAAGACAACACCTCAGTTCACTTCAAATGTCTCTCTTCACCATTCACCAATGGCTGGCCAGGATCTCTGTTCCACACCTTTCACTGCCCACCTCTGCCTTCCTCTCAGGCTGTGCCTTCCACAAATACCTGATGCTTACACCTACTGAAAGCACTCAGACCAAACTCCACTGATATGTAGAAACTTCTTGCTCTCAGTTCCAACATCCAGTATTAAAATATCCATGAACAAAAAAGCACTCATGGAAAATAGTCTTCCGTGGCCTTAAAGCCACAGGCTGAAGCAGGCCCTGAGCAGATAAAATCACTCAAGAGTTCAGATGCCAGGCTCTTGCTGCTGCTGACACTCAAATTCATAAGCTTGCAGCTCAGCAGGAATGATTTTCATAGTGGCTGGAAAGGACACAGCTTTGGCCACCTGACAGCAATCTTTTCCCAGTTTCAAACTTTTAACCTGGGTTGAGAGGATTCTGGGGCTGATCACTCAAATATTGGCTCCTTACAAGAGCTAGAACCAGGATGCTCTCAGATAAACTGCTAGACAGCTTCAGCACTGAAACTTCCAGCTAACTCTATCTAAATTGCACTGCAAAAGCTTCATTTCAGTCTGTTAAACTTGTGCTGAACAGGAACCCAGAAAAACAAGCTACTGACCTGGTCTGCTGTCAAGTATAAAGTGTGTGAGCCATAAGCTTTATATAACTGTAGAGTTCTCTAACTATTTGCAGAACTTACTGGCAACATTTTCTTCCTTCTTACAATGTGCAAAAGTCTCACTGAAGCCAGTGCTGGGGAGAACTGAAGGCAAGGAGCTAAACAGGACTGTCATCATTGGACAGAATCTAGGAGCTCCATATTTCAACAGGAAGATTGACTCCAAAATTCTTAAATTACAACTACAAGATTGAGAAAAGCATCTGAAACACTAAACGCCTGGGAATCACTTATGAACAGTTCATATATTTTAAAGATGTAAATCTTGGGAAGAATACCTAATGTTCATGGCAACTGAGATTGGAGGTACTGTGTATTGTAACTCTCAGCCAGAAAAGACAGATAACTATTTTGGCTCATATTACCAGTGATGAGGCTATGTCTAGCACTGATTTTCCACAGATTCTACAATCTTGGCCTATACCAAAACTTTCAGCTTTGTTTTACCATAGATCATTCATCTTGATTCTTTCCCCCTTTTCATGCATCCTAGGTCACATACTTTACACTGCTAACAGTCTGACTCCTGGACAAGTAAGAAGCCATTTATTTTGTTCAGTACTCCTTTAATATTTCTATTGTAACTCTTTTTTTTTCACTGAGTTCCCCAAAGAATAACCTCTTCCTTGCTTTAATAACTTGGACCTCAGTCAAGGTTGATGTGTTTCTCCATTTTACAGGATATTTTCTTCAGAAGAGACAAAACAGTGTCTAATATTGCAATGACTGATCTTTAAAGGGTACCATTTCGAGAGGAAATCAAAAAGACTTATAAAAGAAAAGTAGGAAACAGTCTTTTAAAAAGAGGGCATAGGCAGCAAAGACAGTGAACTGTACACAACTGTAGGATTTGGGGATCTTTTCTAACCAGAAAAATCTCCTTGACGGATTTCTTCAGGCTCAGCTCCCTTGCTCACTTCAATGCAGATAGTTTACTACACTACTCCCTCTAACCTTCAAACACCATTGGTTTATGAGCTACAAGGAGACCCATAATATTTCTTTCCTTTATCGCAGTACAGCAGTGTACACAAAGTCCATCTTGAGCAAGATTTTCACATCTATGGACAACTTCATGAAAGCGCAGATCTGTGCAGGCTTTTATCAGCCTCTCCTGCTGTTCCCTTGAAATTGCACACGCTTGGACACTGAGAACATCTCAAAGCTGGCAATACCTGCCTTCAGTGGGGGAGTTTTCAGAGCCAGCTATCTCCTCGGAGCAGTGAATTATCTGCTCTGAGCAGAGCAGGCAACCTATGGCTTTCCCTTGGCTGAAATCAGAAGGTGTCTCTGCCGCTCACGGCAGCGACCACGGACGCACCGAGGTGAGGATGCTCCGGCCCCGGGCGCACCGGGGATCCCCAGCCCCGGCAGAAGCGGGGGAGGCGCCGGGCACGGTGGGCGCGGAGATGGAGGCAGCGGCCCCGGAGCGCTGCCAGCCCTGCAGCGGCCGCCACCCCGGCGGGGCCCCGCGGCGCCTCGGAGCCTTCCTGCCCGGCCGGCCGCAGGAAGCCCCGCGGGGGAGGCGGGCCGGAGCCTCTTCCCGGCAGGTGGGAGGGCGACAATGGCCGGGAGGAAGGAAGCCGGGAGGCGGCCGGGCCGGGACACAGGACGCAGAGGCTGGCGAAGGCAGGGAAAGGGAAGAGGGATGGTGGGAAGGGGAGACAGCTCAAGGAGCAGAGGGCGAAGCGGCTACAGCTGCCCCTGCGGGAGGGGCGCAGGCACCGGGAGCGGGCACAGCCCTGCCCTGCCCTTCCCGGTGCCACCGAGCCCCGACACACCCAGCGCCGGGCTCCGCGGGCACGGCCAGCCAGCAGCCCGACCCTCCGCTCAGGCTGGGACAAGGATCATCAGAAACAAGCTACAGCCAGGTGATGAGCCACTCTCAGGACCGGACAGTATGTTTTTCGTGCAAGTGACCGGATTCAAGAAATCCAAGATAAAGTTAGCTCAGTAATGCAGCCTCAGTAGGGCAACAGGTTAGAAGAAAACAATGTTCCTTACCCTTTCAGTGTGGATCCCAAGTTCATTTGATTCCATGTCATGCATTCGAGCTGTGAGGTCATCTGGTATAAATTGTCACTGTTGTGAAAAGATGTAGGATTAGGACTAAAATTGCAGCTATCAAATAAAATCTAAAAAATCAGAATGTCAACAATTTCTTTGTTATTTGTTTTAAATATATAACAGTAGAAAGTGAATTTATTTTATATAATCCATTTTTCGATGCATTGTGAATTTTTAAAAATAAAAGGAAATAAATGAAAAGAAAATCTGTCGTTTCGAAAAGACACTTTGAATGTGAAAGTGTGACGATTTGTGAAGAGCTGGAAATAGAAACATAAAACTTTTTCCTTCCCGAAAAATAATATCCGATATTGACACATTGAAATGAATGAAACGAATACAAGCAGCCCGGCGGGGTGGCGCAAAGGATTATTTGTTTTAAAAAGTCAAATCTGTTAACTGTTTTAACCAGGAGTGTGAGAAACCACGTGGGTAATGGAGTGAAACAGCTATCGTGACTCGTGATGGATGTTGCTACACCGAGGGGCTTGACAAGCAGGAGAAAAATGGAGTGGCTGAGCGATAAACGAAGCTCGCCGCTGGAGCAGGCTCTTTCCCCGCCGGTACACACCGCGGGCAGCCCAGCTGCAGCCGCGGCTTCCCCGGCTCCGCTCTCCGCTCGCAGCGGCGAACTCGGGCAGCGCTGAGGGCGGCGGGAGGCGGGCACGGAGCCCCGCCGAGCCCCGGGAGCGCTCTCCCGGCAGGACAGGTCCCCACGGGGCCGAGGAGGTGCCGCGGCCCGGGCAGGCTCCCCCGGGCCGGGCTCTCCCCGCAGCGCAGCTCCCGGCGAGCGGGGGCGCGGTGCGAGCCCCCGGCCCCTCAGGCGGGCGGGGTGATGGATGCCGGAGAACCGCCGCTCACAATAAACGCAAGTCTCCCTGCTGATTAATTACACCTAAATTCGCTGGATTTACGCGGTGAATTTATATCATTTTGTTACTAGGAGACGGCATTTTTTTTCTTTTTTTTTCTTTTTGTTTTAATTTTTTTTTTTCGTGGCAGGTAGAAACGTCCTAAAAAAGCCAGAATCCAGTGGGAAGCTTTTGCATATAAAAACAAATTAAGTTACTTCAATCTCGAAGTATGCGTAATATCATTTGTCAGTATCACTGGACGCTATTATTCATTAGTGTGTCTGAAGTGCTATTATGCTACTACAATGTCCTGCATATCAGCTCAGGAATTGTTAAACTCTCCTGCAGTTTCCCCATTTGCAATAGCAGTCCGTGCTGGTCTGTGCCAACTACGTTTTGCAATTCCACGAATTCTTCCTGTAATGCTGCTGTAATTAATTCCTCCAGGACCCTGATTTTTATTAGAAGTGCCCGCCCGATGCATTTACAGCAGGAGATTTCCCTTTAACTTTCTTTCCCTTGACAGTTCATTTATAAGAGCCTCCCCCACAATATCCACTTTTTTCCCTCCTTTGCTTTTTCATAAAGCAATACACTTATTCATCTTGTCACAGCTCGCAGCCACTGTATTCCGTGCCGCCCTTGGGTGACAGTGTCCGAGACGAGGCGCCCCGGGAGCCGCGCGGTGCCCGCGCCCCGGCGCCGCCGCCGCTCCCCGGGCGCCCGCCCGGCCAAACGCGCTCCCCGCGCTCCGCTCCCGGCTCCTCAGCGCCGGCCGCGGCTCCCCGGCGGAGCCCGAGCTGGCTGCAGCCTCCGAAGGGAGCCCGGAGCGGCTTTGGGGCAGGCTGCGCGTCCTGGGAAGCGCTGCGAGAGGGGATGGGAGCAGAGCTCCCCTATTTGCGCTACACCCCGCTCTGTCTGCCCCGTTTGGTGTCTCCTGAGCGGGGAGAGACCCTCAGCCCACGCTCCACCTTGTCCTCCTGCTGCGGGGGGCTGGAGCCGGGGACTGAGTGCGGGGGGAGCGGGTGCCCGGCTCGGCCCGGACCCCACAGCAGCCCGGGCGGAGCCGGAGCCGAGCCGGGCCGCGTTCCGGACTCCGGGCACGTCCCGGGTGAGCCACACCCGGGCACCGGGGTGCCCACGGAGCGGCACCCGCACCCCTTGCCACGGGCTGCACGTGGGCTCTGAGACATCTCTGCAGCCGACAGCGGCCAAGGGAGACATTTCTGTGCTGAGCCACAGAGCTGCGAAGTTCTCATCTCGAAAAAGCCGGAGGGAATTGCCGGAGCTTTGGCGTAATCGGCCCTGGGTGGGAGGCAGGTGGACACCGCCGGGCTTGGCGCCCCTTAAACCCGGAGACAAGAACGGCCCGTCCGGTCGCCGCTTGCCCGGAGGCCACCGGGCAGTGGCTCGGATTAAACATCTCACATCTGACACGTGACAGAGAACAGGACGTCCCTAGCGCCATTTACGCCTCGCCATGGTTTATTATTGACGGTACCGTGAGATGATCTCATGGAACCAAAGAGCTCCTCTCAAAATCTCGGCTTTTGATGGGGTTTGAATGAGGAGGAGGAAAGCAAGGTCTCCAGGGATTTGCCTGCGCTGATTCCAATCTGAATCCTTGGCCCTTCGAGCGGCCACAAAGAAGACACTAAAAATAACTTATTTTCATTACAAAGATGCTTTTAAAGAGAAAGGAGAGGAAGGGGGGGGAACATTTCTACAACGGGGATTAATGTAAGTTGGAGTGAAATAAAAGGAAGTCAACTCTGAGCAAAAAGGGAACTTAAAAGGAAATCAGTAGTAGATCATATAGAGTTTGTTTTGGCCTGCACTGCAGTATTACCGAGTTCTTGACCTCTGCACAGAAAGAGCTATAATCTGAACCGAGACTCCTCCACTTTGAAAGTCTTTGCAAGTGTGACTCACAGTAAATTTTCAACATCGAGCATGTTTACTACATTTAACAGCGCGAGGTAGAAAAGTTCACATCACCATTTTAATGGACCCACAAACCCATGCTTGCGATGTGCGCGAGTTTGTCACCCGTGTCCAGCTACCAGCCACAGGCAGCGGGCCGGGCCATGAACAGAGAGCAAGTACTGGCCAGAGAGATAGATTTCAGAGACAATTTTGCTTCCAGCCTAAGAACTACGATCTTCCAACCATTTCTTTTTTCCCGACTTTGCCGCGGTAAGGGAGAGAAGGCGAGGCGCTTGAGCCCCGGGTGCCTCCGCTCTGCAAACGGGCTGGACCCTCCTGCCCACGCCCACTCGCGACCCGGGCTGGGGCCGGGCTCCGGAGAGAGCCGGAAGAGTCCCTCGCACCCAGCTGGAGAGATGGCGATGAGGGGGAAGCGGGAGCATCAGGTGGAGGTGACTCCCCCTGCTCTCTCCCTCCACCTCCGCCCGCCGAAGCATCGCCCCTCGGGTCCTGCTGCACGCGGCGGATCCGGAGGGATGGCCGTCCCTCCGAGGCGCTGCAAGGCGGAGCGGACCCGCAGCCTTGGCTGGCGTGAGTGGGCGAGGGACCACAAACCAGTGCTACTCAGGCGTCCCGGGAGACGCAGAGAGGAGGCGGTGCAGGGAAACACCGGCCGCCGCACTCCGCCGGGGATAGAGGCAACACCATCTCCCGTTCCCCACCTCGTCTTCTCCGCCACATCCCCCCCTGTCCACTGCTAAAGGCGAACGGGAGCTCCTGTTGTCCCCAGCCAGTGTGGGGACCGACAACCCCCCCATTTCGGGGCTGAGCACCGTCCCCCGAGCGCTCTCTGAGCGCCCCGCGCCGCGGGGCGCACAGCGGGCGTGGGCATGGTCGCCTGCCCCGGCACTAGGGTGTGGCGACCGAGCAATCACTTGACGAAGCAGAGCTGTCGAACTTGACCTGAACTGCGAAAAACAAAATAAATCTTCAAGACGGAGGTGCGGAATAAATATGGTCTTGAAAAAAAAAAAATAATTGCCATTTTGCCAAATCTAGATGAATGGATAAGGACAGTGCAGTCGTTTTCAGGGCTTTGGAGATGTGGCAAATGAGTCCCGCCCGTTTCTGTACCGAAACGACTCATCTGCTTTCCTGACCACATTTTCCAGGCGGTTTTGAACGTGTTCAGCAAGGCACAAGGAGAGGCCGCGCCGAGCTCCGCCACCTGCGCGGGCCTCGCTGCGGGAGCAGGATTTGTATGGCTGGGGCTGCCCTCGAAGTGGAACAAGCGCTGCCTCGCTGACACCCCCACACATCAGTATTGGCTCCTGAGAGGTTTAAAGGCTTAAATCCTTATCTTACTGGAGTGAGCCGTAAACCTCCCAGGGAGCAGGGCAGGATCAAGGCTGAGGTCGGGAGGAAATCGCTCCCCGTGGCACAGCGCTGCCCACCCGCGCTGGGTGCGGGTCCCCAAGCGCTGGGCGGGAGGTGGCCGCGTTAGGAAGGCGACCTCTGTCCTCACCCCTGCCTCAGCGGAGGCACATGGAAGAGAGAGCTCTCGACACTATCAGCATTCTCCTATCGGATTCACACCTGCAGGCGCTGCCGCTTCCAGGAGCGGGGCGAGGGCGAGCCCCGGGGCCCGGGGGGACTGGGGAAGGCGGCGACTGCCCGCGGCCGCTCGGAGCTGCCCTCCCCAAGCCTCCTCCAAACCATATTTATAGATTTCCCTGAGCGGCGAGCAATCTCTGTCTCTTCAGCGCAGGAGTTCGCCCCGCCAATTATTCTGCAAGCTAATCTCTCTGGATAGGCTTCTTTCCTTCCTTCATTACCTCATTCCCTCCTTCCCTTGACGTCAACTCACGTTCATTAGCGAAGTGGCTTCTGGAAGTGACAGAATTTTGTTGTCTCACGTCCAGTGTCGATTAATCTGAGGTGATACGACTAGCCTACAAGAGGAGCCGCTCGCGGCTTCCTTCGCAGAGGCACATTGTTTTGTGTGCGAGAGTTACTTAGCAACTCCAAGATACGGGACTGGCTCCAAGTTCACAAAAAGTTGAGGAATAAATTTTGGGGAACTTCTTTTACTCACTAAGCACGTTGTAAAACTCCAACGTCCAGCCCCCATGTTAGACCGAAAAAAAAAAAATAATAAAAGAAAAAACAACCGGGAAGCTGCTCTTGCCACGAGCCCATCTTTTGGCAAAGAGATTTCGTTGCTTGCAGCAAAGTTCCAGACGCACCTTTCTCCCAGCAAGGAAATCCGATAGGTTTATTGCCCCGATTTCAATAAATAACCAGGCCAGTTCCCATCTCTCCTGGGAGCCACGGAACGGCTCTTGGCCTGCAAGACTCAGCCCTTGGACGCAGCTGAGTTTTAATTGCCTGTACCACGCTGTGCCCATGGCTGCTGCTCACCAGCCAGCACTCCCACACCCTCCCGGCCTCGGGCAAGGGCTCCGGGGCTGCGGGGACTCCGAAAGAGGAGAGGAGGCGTGGGGCTCAGCCGGGCTGCCCCATCTCTTCCCCCCGCTGCGGTTAAAGGCAAACCCCAAATTCATTGCACCGGCGGGCTATGGGACAGGCCCAAGGAGCGCGGCAAGCCCGGCTCCCGTTTCCCCGAGGCGGCCGCACCTGCTGCCCGAGCGCGGCCCCGCCGGGATGCTCTGCCGGGCCCCCAACCCCGGCTCGGGAGGGCGAGCCGGCCGGGAAACCTCCGACACAAGCGCGGCCCGCGGTGGAAGGAGCGACATCTTTTTTTCGTTTTGTGGGGGTTTGGAGATGTAATTGTGTTCGGGCTTTTGTTGTTGTTGTTGTTGTTGTTGTTAGTTTCTCTGTTTTTGTTGGCTTTTTGCTTGTCTGTTTGTTTGGGGGATTGGGGCGGTTTTGCCTTGGTATGGTTTAGTTTTTACGTGTGAATTTTTTTTTTGGGGGGGGGTTTGGTTTTTGGTGTTTTGTTTTGGTTTGGGTTTGGTGGCTTTTTTTGGTTTGTTGTGGGGTTTTTTATTTGGTTTTTTGGGGGGTTAGTGTTTGTTTTTTGGTTGGGTTTTTTTTTGGTTTTTTGGTTTTTTTGAGAAGGGAAAAAATTAATCTGTTTTCTTGCATAAAGGAAAAGCTGTTCGAACGGCATGCGGGGGGGAGAGCGCATCGCAGCAAAAACCCGCGCACAAGGAGAGCAAGCAAAGCTCCCTGCCGGCCGAGGTACCTGTTGTAGGGCGTCCGGAGGAGCAGCGCCTGGCTGCCCGTACAGCTGTCGGTCGGCGTGTGACAGCCGTACACCGGGGGAGGCACCGAGTACTGCTGGTCCCCTGCGGAGAGAGCAGCACAGAGTTAACCCTTGGGGCGAGCGGCCACCCCTCCGCTTGAAGGGGTCTCCAGGATCCCGGCCTCCGGCACCGGGCAGCTCCGGCTCTGTGCCAGGCTTGCGGGGGCTTGGGGCGGGTCCCTGCGGCTCGCCAGCCCCACCACAGAGCCCTTGGGAGCGGCCCCCGCGGAGGCAGAAATTACCTAGGGAGGGCTGCTGGCTGATGGGGTCCTCGTGTTTGAAGGAGTGGTTGGTGAACTGAGCGGCGGGGTGGGACGGCGTGTGGCCGTAGCTGGGGGTGCCGTCAAAGGCCACGGTGCTGTAACCTGGCGGAGAGAGCACAGCGGGGTTAGCGGGAGCCTCCGCCGGGTCCCTGCCAGCGGCCAGAGGGACCCACGGCCACGCACCGCGGGCTCCAAACGCCTCACGTCTGCGGCAGCTCGCCGATCCCCCCGCGGGGAGGCTGCCCACGCTGGGGACAAGGACAGAACCAGGCTCCCTGAGCCCCTCTGTCCCCTCTGCCACCGCCCCTCGGCACTGGCACATCTCTCTCTGCGGGGAGAGCCGCGCCGAGCCCGCGCCCAGGCGTGGAAAGTCGGAAGTCTCGCTCGTGTTTAAAGAGAACACATCGGCTTCGGTAATAAAACGGATGTTTTCATTAATTGTTGCTCATATTAAAAGTGGAAGATTCCCATCTGCTCAGTGTACTTATCTGGCGCTTCCAATTTAGAAGTTACCCTTTAATCTTGCGCTTTTTTTATTTTGTTAAGACCGCCTTTCTGAAGAGTCTGCAATAAAGAGGTGGAATATTGCGTGCAAAAATAAAACTCCTCCTTTCAGCGAAAATTGCTCTCCAAAATAATAAACAGCCTATTTTGTTTCCTACACCGAGCAGATTCAGATGGAAAGAGACCACCTCTGCTGACCCCGGGCCGGCACAGAATCGTAAATCAGGTGCTTGGACACCAACTTTCATTAATGACTTGGAGCTAGCTAAACAACTTCGGCTAAAATAGTAATTACAAAGTAATATTATCTCAGCGGCTTCTCGGCTCATCAGCATTTACTCCGAGAACTAAGCTCCTCTGAGAGCCACTCTTAAAAAAGAAAAAAAAAAAAAAAAGAAAAAAAAAACACAAAACCAAGCAAAAAAAAAAACCAACAAAAAAAACTTAACAAAACAAAACAAAAAGTCCGACGCGGACAGGGAAAAGAAACCAAAGGGACCACGAGCACTTTCTCCTTCACACTCCTCTCCCTTAACCCGCTTATTCCAGCGTGGGCATCCCTCATGGACCCGTGTGGCTGGAGAAAGATTTTGTCACTCGAGAGGGAGCACTCGGGGCTGTTTTCGGCCCCCATCTCAGCTCCCTTTCGGTGCCGGGTGCTCTGCGTTGGGCAGGTCCCTGCTTCACCAACGATCCGTAATCACAGCGGGTTTCAAAGAGAATAAAATGGAGAGGCAGCAAAGGGATTCGAATATTGCTTCTCCGTTTTATTCTCTCTGCTGACAGGCTGGGTCCAGAGACACCACAGGACTTCATTAACCTGCGCGGCTGAGCGGGAGAAATGGAAGGAACCACAGGGGGAATGAAAATATTCAAGAAGACTTTAAAGCCTTCACATTCGCTGTGATTTTAAGTCGGCCCTGAGACATAGGAGTGGGACTGGCCAAATGCCCCTCACATCCCTCTGACCCCAGGAGCAGAGCTCCTTTCGCCGGGACGCGGGCAGCGTTGACAGGCCGGTACCTAACGGGCTCCCATCCCACAGCTGTTTCTCGCTCCTTATCTCCTCCCTCAGCCCTCAGGGTAGAGGCTCAACCTTCAACTCCCTTTTCCCCGTTCCCCTCTGTCTCTTTTTTAGCTTTCAGAAAACACTGACACTTTCTACATTACTTTTGGCCCGCCACAGAGTTTCGGTGACCTTCAAAACTCAGCTCGGAGCAGGACGAGGTTTTGGCCACATTTTCCGGTGTTGCCTGACCCAAAGCTTCAGGAATGCGATAAGAAAGTTGAGTTCTGAACCGAGCTGCCGATAGTGAGGTCTCTTTAATTAGGGCGTTATCAGAACTAGGCCTGATTAAAATGTGCTGAAAATAATTGAAAGTTGTACATCTGGTGGAGAACGGGGCCCGCTGGAGGCATCCAGTTGTTGGAGGAGCCCAGCTGGATGAAAGAGGCAGGCAAACAAGAAGAGGAAAATTGGGCAGAGGTTTCAAAGCCTTAGTTTCCTACCCCGCACTCTATCCCATCCCAGACTTGGCAGAAATGTCATCACAGAGCCAAGGTAGCATCTTTCCCACGGTCGAAGGAACCTCGGGGAAAAAAGCACTATAAAAAAACAAAAAAAGTTTAACCTTGAGGAGAGCCAAAGCAAGAACATTTTATCCATAAAAAAAAAAAAAAAAAAAAAAGCAAAAAAGCAAACAAACACCCTTTGCCGAATTTCTCCTTGCCGTATGAGCCCTCTCTCTGCGTGCCACCGAGAACAGCTAAACCCCAGGGCTACACGTGCGGGAGGCAGCCCCGAGCCGAAGGGACCCCCCCGGCCTGGCGGAGCACGGGAGGGAGCCGGGACACGGCCCCTGCTCCCCGCCACGGCGCCGTCCCCGGGCTCCTGGCAGGCCGGGATGCTCGGGGCTGTGCGGAGGGCTCAGTGCGCCGGCCCCGGCCCGCACAGGTGCGGCTGTGCGCGGGGTGTGTGCGGTGCCTGCGGTGCCGCAGGCGGAGCACGGTCCGCGGAGCGCCGGGCCCGAGGAGAGCCCAGCGTGGGCTCCGTGTGTTGGGGCGTTAAAGGCTCCGTTTCTCCCCGGGGTAGGGAAACACGGACGTCAGGATGGCGCGATGTTGCAGCTATTTTGTCCCTCGCTAATTCGAATTTATCTCCCTCGTCCTTCTCTCCACTTTCTTGTCCCTATTTCCGTCCAGCGATTATGAATCTCCTCCGATGTCTAAAACCTTTTCACATGTCTTTCAAAAGTCCCCGTCAGAGTCCCTGTCCCGGCGGGCTCCGGGCCTCTCCCCTCCCGTCCCACAGCTGGAGCTGGGACCCCGCGGGGCACGCAGCGGCTCCGGGGCCTCGGCAGGGCCGAGCCTCTCCCCAGCTCCAGGGATGCCACCCATTTTCCCAGCCGGGATCGGCAGCACGGCCCAGAAGCCCCGCTCTGCTCTTTCCTACATCGTAGCCCGGCGCCGGGCTAACCCCTGGGGCAGGGGCCGGGGGTCGAAGGCAGCAGCGCGGTGGCCCCGGGACCGCGACCCGGCACTGCCCGGGGTAGGTCCGCGCTGAACAACCCCTGGCCCTCGCTGCAAGCATCGCCCGGGCCTCGGGCCACACCTCGGCGGCCAGCGACGAGCGCGTCCGCAGGCGCCGGCCTCGGCCTCTGCTCTGCCCGACGCCCTGCAGCACGAATCGCCCGGGCCCTTCCCGGGACGATCTGTCCCAGCCCCTCTGTGGGCACGCGATTGTCCCCGCGGGGGCACAGCAATCCCGAGCTGCGGGCTGGGTGCGGGGAACACCATCCTAAAACCAGAGAGATCCCGGCCACTCATCCCGCTCCGGCAGGGCCACGCACACTCCGCCAATCCCCCGTCGCCCGAGCCGCGGCGCCTCGGCTGCCCGACTCCCCTCGGTGCCTCGCCCGGGGCCGGGCAGTGCGGGACAAACTCCGGCACACCGCCACTCCGGGACCAGCTGAAGGAGGGGGAACGAGACCCGAAATGTCTCATGCAATCTCCGCACGCTGGGACCTTTTCCTTTCTTCCTCCCGTTCGCGCCTGCAAATGTTTATACTGCAGGCGCTGGAAGAAAAAGGATTTAGATGCTGACCCCGGCGCCACAGGCGGATGACCCATTGCCCGGCCGTGCAACCCTCGGGAGCCTCTCAGGGCGGTGCGAACACCGAGGACCGCAGGGAGTTACGGCGCAGCCGGTCCGGCCACAGAGATGCGGACAAGAAACGCCGAGTCGCCCCTGCTTTTGCATTCCGGCCCGGGAATACTCAGCCCTCCCGAGGTTCGTTCGAAAAGGGGCTTGAAAACACCCGTGTGCGGACAGCCCTTTTCGGATTCAGGAGGAAGTTTGGAGGTTCACCCCCGCCACCGCCCCATCACCCCCGAGATATGCAGAGGGAATTGTCTGGGGCCACGGGCCCCAGCTCCATTCCAGGACTTGTGCCGTCTCCGGCCCGATCAAACCTTTGCGAAGCCGAGAGGCTGCTCCAACCCGGGGAGGGGGCCGGGGGGCTCCAGCCCGCCTGGCAGAGCCTCCCGCTGCATCCGCTGCCCCACAGGAGGGGTGGGGGCCGAGCAACTCGTGGCTCCTAAAGCTCCCGGGAGCGACGTGGCTGCCGCACAGGGAGGGGAGGGAGGCACGGCGGGGCTGGCTCGCCTAACCCGGCTCGGCTGCCGCGGAGAAAGACCGGGCTCGGTGTTTACATCAGGCGCGGCCCTGCGGGGCTGAGCGGGCGCCTCCGGGGGCCGCCCCCCGAGCCCGGAGCGCCCGGCAGCGCGGCCCTTACCCTGGTTGCGGATGGCTTGCTGGCTCTCCAAGCAGTTGGGCAGGTAGGGCCCGTTGGGGAACATCCGAGCCTGGCCCGAGGGCGGCTGGCTGGGCGGCGGGGCGCCGAAGGGCCCGTAGCGGCAAGCCCCGGCCGTGCCCGTGAACTGGCCGGAGAAGTGAACGGTGAAGGCGCTCAGGTACTGCTCCTCGTGCGGGTCCGATCCGTTCCAGCTCGGCTCCTGCTTGATGAAGGAGTGCGGCCCCAGCGAGCCGTAGGAGGCCCCCGGGGGAAAGTCCAGGACGGGCGCCCACTGCGCCGCGCTGCTCACAGGCATGGTGCAGTTGCTGTTGCCCGGCAGGGAGGGCACGGAGGGCAGCAGCGCGTTGAGGTCTCGGACGTCGGAGCCCATCTGCTCGCAGACCTTTTGCCTGCCGCCGGGCAGCCAGTCTCCCCCCGGGCCGCACTTGTTCCAAGACACCTGGCCCCTGCCCGCCAAGCCGGAGGCCGGCTCCGGCTGCAGGCACCAGGCCGGCGAGCTCAGCCCTTTGGGGGAAGTTTGCTCCGCGACGCAGCTCCCCGGGTCCAGCCCTGCGGGAGCCGGCAGCAGCGACAGGGCAAGGTTGTTCTCCAGGATCGCCTCCGGGCTTGCACCCGCTCGCAGCGCAGGGCAGGGTGCGATGTGCGTGTGTCTGTGTGTCCGCGCGTGTGTCTGTCTGTACGAATGTCCGCCTGTCCGAGCTAGGGGGGCACAGCCGCCGCGCACGCCTCACCTCGGATGCCTGCTCAACCCTCAACTTTGCAAAGCTCAAATAGAGGCGCTTGCAGGGGAGGAGGAGTCAGCCACGCCGATCCTCCATTCACACAACCTCCGCCGAGGGGCTGCCCACAGCCCGCTCTGCTGAACCCAGCCGGACCAGACGCGCGGGGGGAGGGGAGACACAGGAGAGCCGGGGATGGAGGGGGAGAGGCAACTGTGGGAGAATATATCTCCCCTACACATCACTCCCACCCTTCTTCTGGTGCAAGCGCCACTAAATCTCACCCTAACGTTCCTCCGCTTTAGGAGAGACTTGCGGGACTGTTAGAGGGATCCAGGTGGCCAGTAAGTACGTGCTGGCTGACTTCCCCCGCCAGCTCTTTGCATGTCCGTGGGGATTCCCGAGGCCGGCGAGGTCGCAGGCCCAGGGGACCCCGCGGAGAAGCCTCCGCCCTTGCAGGAACCAGGGGAAGTGACACGACCCGGGCCGGGCGGACCCCATTCCCGAGAGGAGAAAGTGTCTTTCCAGGTGCCTCTCCCACTACGGGAGGAACCTGCGTCTCCATGACCTCCTGCCGGGTGCGAGTTGCCTGCTCGGCCCCCTCCGCCCCGCACCCCTCCCTGTCCTGGGGGCGCAGGACCGCGGCACTTCGCCCAGGGCTGGCTGGGCCAGGGCACCGCGGGCTCCGCCATCCGGGAGAGGGGTGGGAGCCCTTTGCACGGGCCCCGGGGCCGGCGTGAGCCCGGCCCTAGCCCTGTGCCTCGGACCTGCCTGTGTGCGAGGGGAAGGAAGCAGCTGGGCGGGCGGGGGAGAACAGCAGCGCTGTGAGTAACCTGCTGTTGAGAGATTCACCTGGCACTGCTCCCGGGACGACCCGGAGTCTCTCTTTCCTCTCCAGCCTCCTGGACAGCGGCTCCTCAGCGTGCATCCCGGGGCCGGCGGCCGGAGGGCCCCTAAAGGCACCCGACTCGTTATCCCCGGACATTCCTTCCTGCCGGGAGACACGGCAGGGTTCGTGTCGGCCCCGGTAGCGAGGGGTGCCGTGATTCTGGCGGTGCGGGAGCCCACCTAGACCGACTGCCCAGGCAGGAAGCGCCGGGGCGGGCGGCAGAGCCCCGCGGTACCTGCCGCGGGCAGGACGCGCTCTCTCCAAAGGCGGGGAGGGGAATCCTGACATCCTCCCGCATAACTACTGATGGCTAAGCACCCGGGGGTGGGGGGTGCCGCTTTCACGAGCAGCCGTGGGGCAGCTGCCGGCTCAGGGTACTCGCGGAGCACGCAGGGTCGCACCGGCCCCGCCGCCCTGTCCCTTGCGCCTTGTCACCGGCCGCTGTTAGAACCGTGGCACCGCAAAGCGGGGTCACCGCCCGGTGACGCCCCCGCGGCCTCAGCCCGCAGCCTCACCCTCCTTTGTGGTGACAGCAGCGACAGAGGCGCCGCGAAGGCTCACCTGCCGCAGGACACGCCGAGCCCCTTGTCCGCGCGGTGACAGCGTGCACCTCGGGATTTCCTTTCCCTCGCGGCATCAAAGGTTACCACAAGCATCGTCAACGTTGAAGAGATGTTTTAAGATTCAAAGGGTAAAGGCTACAACAAAAGAAATTAAAATAGGTCGTTATTGGAGCAGCCAAGTATAATTTCATTTTTTTCTTAAAACTTATTAGTCATAACGGTCAGTTTTTGTTGTTAGTGAAATTGGTTTTTTTCACAAACTATTTCAGGTAATTCCCTTTAAAAATCTCTCTTTTGACACATACATCTATTTATTACAAAAATCCACGTGTAACGTAACTGCGAAAGATTCGTTCATTATTTTTGCTGATATTAAATATCCTCTAAGTTTACAGGACGTGCCACCTCAGAGCCCACGGCAAACTAAAGCACACTGGACGGCACTTGTGAATGCAGCCCGTGCGGGGAAATCGCGCTGACTTTGCTGCCCGCCAGCTCCGACGCTGCCTCCCGCTCTGGCCGCACCGGGGCTCCCGCACACCGCGGTCACCCCTGCCCGGGACCCGCGGGGAGCTGCGGGATCGGCACAGGGGCTGCTGCTGGCTTTGCTCGTTTCTGTGACGGACCGATACACGAGGTTGGTTGAACTGGGTACCTTAAAGGTCTTTCACAACCTAAACGATTTTATGATTGATTCTATGATCTCTGGCTCTGCGATGGACACCGTACATATAGGAATGGAATTCTTTGGCCAGCCTAAGCGGGGTGTTTGATTTCGCATGAAAACTAGAGCTCTCTAGGAGCTAACAGAAAATGCGTTTCCCGTAGTGGGCTGTTTGCCGAGCTAGCACGGGGGTTTTCTCTTTTCTTGAAATAACCTAGCTTGATAAATTATCTTAAAAGGGAAAGAAAAGTTTTCTTGATCGCTGAACTCTGCATTACTCCACCTGGGAGGAAGAACTGCCGAAGTCATTCCAAACCTTCTCCACTCGCACTCTCCAGCAGTGAAACAAGAAAACCCTTTGGCCATTAGTGCATCCTTCTTCCCCGCGGCTGCTGGAGAGGCTGGGGGGAGTCAGAAGCTGCCAGCACATCTCAGCTCAGCTCAGCTCAGCTCAGCTCAGCTCAGCTCAGCTCAGCCCTGTGCTGCACCTGCGCCCTCCCGGGCCGCCTCAGCCGTGCGGGGCACGGAGCGCGCCCGCCTTGAACGCGTCCGGGGGCGTCCCGAGGCAGGAAAGCCCGGACCCTTCCGTCTCGGAATGGGCTGAGGACTTCTGGGAGACGGCGAGCGCCACTTTGCCCAGTTGTTCCCGTCTAGCCAGCGCCAGGGAGAGAGAGAAATCTCCCGCCTCGCTGCGCTGCTCCAGCACAGGCCGGGAGCGCTGGCAGCAGCTCCCCCCGAGGCATGCTGAGAGGAGCTGCTCCTTCTTTGCAGAAGACTTTTGCCCGCCTCTTCCCCAGAGATCCCGACCCCGATTCCAGACAAATTCCGGCATAAATCGTTCCAGGTCTCGCACACCGGACGCCCGCGTGTGGGTTTGGGTGCTCAGTTGAACGCGATGGCCGAGGAGATGGCAGTTCAGGGACAGCATCTCCTTTGTCGGTTTCCAGACCCAGGCGGTCCGGAACATTTTGCCCTGTCCCCTCCGAATACGACCCGATCCAAAACTCTGACAGGCTTCATTGCCCGCTGCTCCATAGCTACGGCAATTCCTGATAACGCTCAGTCTTCGATTGTGCTCGAAGGCATACCCTGCCAGGTTAAACAATAGCTGGAGGATTATTCTAGCGAGTCCCACTCGAACCCGAGAACAACGGGCTCGGGAACCTGCTTCAACCTGAGCACCGCTGCCGCACCTCCTCAGCCGACGTTTTCCCTCTGCCATGCTAACTAATTAAGGAAGGGACCGGTAATTCTTACTAAATTCCTAAAACGATCCCCCCACGTTTCGGAGGTGGGCGAGACTGACTGAAACAGAGATAAATCCCCAACCCTTCCCCTCCTGCTCACGCCGCTCACAGCACGCAGGGGATCTGTCTCCTTTCACTCAGGGAGCTGATCAGAGTTTGATTATTTAAGCGCTAAGAGCAGCAGAAACAAAGCTGCGAAGCATCTCCAGGAGCGCAGAGGGCACAGGGGCAGGAACTCATCACGGCGGGCCCAATCTCTCATTTCTCGCTGCCGAGAGCTGCGAGCACCACGGGAGCCGGGAGCCGCCGGCAAGGCGGGATCAGCCTTCCGTGTGCGGGCTGACGTGGGCCCTGGAACGCTTTCGAGCTGCCCAGAGGACATTTGGTTTATCCCCTGAGGGTAAAAGAGTAGTTTTTGGTGCACGGAGAAGCAAAGATGCGCGATCCCTCCCCGAAGCTGACGGGAGCGGGAACCCCGCGGGTGGGTGCGGGGATAGCGAGCAGCCCCCGCGGGGTCCTGGACATCTCCCGTGGCCCCGGCTCTTCCCCCGCTCCGCCGGGGCAGCCTCCCCAGCGCCGAGCCCGCCGTGCAGCGGCGGCGAGCGGCGGGCCGGGCCCGGCCGGCGGGGCTCGGGCCATTATTGTACCGTAAATCTTGGAAACGCTGGAACTAATTACGGAGAGGATATGTCTCAATTTGTTCCGCATTAGTGCCGCGCCGGGACGCAGGCACCGAGCACGGGAAATTGATGGGCCCGGCCCGGCCCGGCCCCGCCGGGACGGCGGCCCTGACCCCGCGTTCAACCCGCGGGGCGGCCCCGCTCCGCCTCTCCCGCACCTGCGGGGCCCCGCGCCCTGCCCGCCCCCGGGCGGTGCCCGCCGCAGCGCCGAGGCCGCGGCCAGGAGCGAGGTACCACGCGGGCCCCGGGAGATTTATTAGCGTGCTGCTAGGACGAGGCTCGGTATAAATCACCGAGCTGTATAGAGCCATAAAGCATCCCTGAGCGTCCCGCCCTCGCCGGGATTCTGGTGAATAGGAGTTCATGGAAAGCTGGGTATCAGTAACATCTTTCAGATCTGGAGTATGTGACGGTTTTAAAGTCTTAGATGTACAATGGGATATACTTATGGAGCAGCTAAAAGTATTACATAGAATTTTTATAGGTGTTTTGTACTTACATACGAAAGAAATTTTGGAGAAAAAAGCTTTTGGGTAATATGCTGAGTTCTTGGCATTACAGCTAATGGCGTTGAAAGTAATAAAATTATTATTTCGGCAGGAGAAAATAAAAATATTCTAAAATGCAGTGTATTATAAATGGGTGTCTGGTAACTGAGACTTAAGGAATTAATTACTCCCAGGTTGTAGCATGCAGATCCCACTGCATGCTTAAGGCACACTTAACTCTAAATTTAATAATATATAAACACAACAGTAACAGTACCTGGCATGGACACCAATTCAAAGAATTCTTTGAGCCACCTGGGACACCATTTTTGAATATGTGCACATACTGGAAATGTAAAGCAAACATTTATGCATTCAAAAGAATTAGAAAGGCTCCAGCTGCAGTGGACAAACACTGCAATATCCTCACTGCCTCATGGGTAAGTAAAGGCACCCTCAGCCTCAGGTCTCACTAACTGGAGGGTATTACAGGACAGGAACAGAAGATTAATTGTCCTTTACCCATTTCTTCACAGACTGGCCACCATGAACATGTTTTCCTAAACACTAACCATCCATGCCTTTTATCTGTCAACTTAATTCTTTAACAAACACACTTCAACAACACAAAGCAAAGCCCAAATCTCCCTTTGTTCTGGCAAAGCCCTTTTGCAGCTCTGTGAGAAGATACTCTCTTCATCACTTGTCCTCAGTGGGAAACAAGAGGGGTCCAGCAGCTGGTCTGTCTTAGCTGAGGGTCTAAACCCCTTTTCACTGGGTTTTGTTCATTGTACACACCTCAGAGGAATTAACCCATGTAAGCCCCTGACTGAAAATGCTGTAGGGCAAGTGTTGCCACTGAAATCAGTGCCTAAGGGTGTCAGTTCACCAGTGGAGGAGGCCAAGCACATCCTCTGCCTGAGGATATTTGGTGAGCATAGAAGGCGAGCAGTGGAGACAACGTGCCTAATGCCTAAAGCAAAAGACAAAAGCTCCTGGGTTCTGTTCAATACCTTCTGCACACCCCAGAGAAGTGGAAGAGGTAACAGCAGTTTTGCCAGAACAATGGGGGACTCCAGCAATATTTGGGGAGTGCTTGGAGACCTTGGGTAAGCAAAGAAAGGCAGATGGTTGCATTTTGCAGCACAGCTCTGTGTGATGTGTCAGTGATGTGACCTGTGAGGGGGTGGCAGGGCTGGAGCTGGAGAGCTGTTGCAACACAGCGAGTCCCTCCTGCCAACCCCAGCAGCACAGCACAGCCAACACCCACGGCTCCTTCACAGCCTGGGCAGACATTCACTGCCCCAGCCCCCCAGCACAGCCCTTTGGCTTCCTTAGAAACTGAGAAAACCCAGTCCTTTGTAACCACAGCTCCATGAAGGTGTGCGTGTCTCTCCTCTCCCTGGACTGCACGTACTGATATGTGTGGATTGCAGCAATACACATGAGGTAGGGAAGAACATTTTACTCATCTGGGTGGCTGGAAGCAACAGGCAGCAAAAATGTACCCCCAGATGAAACAAGAGTTTTCCCCATTCTTAATTCCAAGGCTTTCCCACTCAATGTGGCTTTTGGTCAAACATAAAGGTTTACAGGCAAACTCTCCCTGTGTGGGTGGGGGATATCTGGTCTGGACATGAGTGTGAAAAGTCCATGGTTTCAGGGCATCAACCCAAGAGAGATCTGCTGCAAGCAGGGACAGAAGCCTCAATACCAGACACGATTCAGATGGGCTGCAGCTGTCCTTGTTTTCAGATTTGTGACTGTCACTGTCCAGCTGCAGCCTCTGCTGCCCCCACTGCCACTGTCCCACAAAACTCATGCTGAGATGGGCTATGCAGGAGCAGCTACAGGCAAGGCTGCAGGGAGAGGTGGGGGAAGAAAGGAGAGGAGGGAGGGAACCCACATGTTGAACTTGCCTTAGAAGTCAAATTTCTTCTTCATGAGAAGGACATTCCTTTCCCTTCAGATCTGATGTCTGTTTGAGTGCACTAAATTCATCTGAGTACTGCTATGACACAGGAATTAAAAGCACTGAGGTTTGCTGTAGCTGTTGAGACAGGGGTGCAGACTGATCACATCTACCTCTTGTTTTTCTTCCTATTACATGAAAGCAGAGTTCAATAAAGTTCACATCGGAACTAAGGCCTGCTTTGTGATGTCTTGACAAACCTTTCCTGATATATTTATCACATATTAGTCAGAAAGAAAGAAGCACAAAGGAACCCTGTCAACTTGTTATTTATGTTTTTTAAATGAAATAGTGAAAGGAATGAGCAAGTAAGTGTGATTCCTTTCTCTAGATTGCATATCATAGATTAATAGCTCTATGAACAGATTTGCAAGTAGCACCATCATGCTAGTCAAGATATTAAAAAGTTTATGAGCAGTTGCTTAGGAAAAACAAGATAAAGCCCATGGAAATCTGATACTGGTCAATGGTGCATTTATTCAAAACATAATACTCACTTCAAGTCCCCATAAATCCTTTGCAAATGAAACTTCCATTGTGATCACTGTTCCAGATCTAAATGATTTATTTTTTTTCCCTCTGGTAGACATTAGATAGATCTCAGAATGTACAAGTTATGTACTTACTGATACGGAGTTAATCATGCACCCATGAAATAATAATATTAAATTCAAATAAGAAGATATTTTAAAGGACTATTTTCACAATATTTTCTTTTATTTATTTGTGGCTGAACTTGCATGAAGAACCTCGCATTTCTGTGTGATTTGTTTCAAAACTCAGGGCTTCCAATGTACAAAACTCTGAAAGTTCTTGGGAGCAAAGTAGACATTGGATTGTTTGCCGTTTCAAAATTGAGTTCTTAGCAATATTTAGAATCATAGAATGCTTTGGATTGGAAATGGCAACAAAGATCATCTCACTCCAAACCTCCTGGCATGGGCAGGGACACCTTCCAGTCCAGGAGGTTGCTCCAAGTCCCTGGCCTTGAACACTTCCTGGAATGGGGCAGCCACAGCTTTTCTGGGCAGCATGTGCCAGGGCCTCACCACCCTCAGCGTAATGAATTTCCTTCTAATAACCAATCTAACCCTGCCCTCTGTCAGTGTGAAGCTGTTCCCTGTGTCCCGCTCCTCCATGTCCTTCTGAAAAGTTCCTCTCCAGCTCTTCTCTAACCCCTTTAGGCTCTGGAAAGCTGCCGAAAGGTGCCCCCAGACCCTTCTCCTCTCCAGGCTGAACAACCCCAATTCTCAGCCTGCCTTCACAGGAGAGATGCTCCAGACCTCTGAGCACCTCGTGGCCTCCTCTGGACTCAGTCCAGCAGGTCTGTGCCCTTGTACTGCTGGGGAGCCCAGGGCTGGATGCAGAGCCCCAGGTGGGATCTCCCCAGAGCAGAGGAGAGCAGAGGGGCAGGATCCCCTCCTCATCCTCTGCTCCCCCGGCTTTGCTGCAGCCCAGGGCACGTTTGCCTTTCTGGGCTGTCACTGCACACTGCCAGGTCCTGTTGAGCTTCCTGTCAGCCAACACCCCCATCCCCTCTCCTCAGGGCTGCTCTCCATCCATTCTCAGCCCAGCCTGTGTTTGTGCTGGGCATTGCCCCAGCCCAGGTGCAGGACCTTGCTCTTGGCCCTGCTGAGCTCCATGAGGATCTCCCGAGCCTCTGCAGGCTGTCAGTGTCCCTGTGGATGGCATCCCTGCCCTCCAGAGGTTGCACACGGAGTGTGGTGCTGGCAAACCTGCTGAGGGTGGCCTCCATCCCACTGTCCGCATCACTGACCCAAGTTTATCTCAGGTTTCACCCTGAGCAGCAGCAGTCTGTGCAGTTTCTATGTGCTTTTGAGGAAATGGGTCCTATTGCTCTGAGAAGCTGCCTGAAAACAAGGAATGTACTGAAAGGCCAAGCAGAAGAGACCCACCAGGAAAGCAGCCTGTAAACCCATTTTTGTGACTTCATGATCTGAGCTCCCTAGCTTATAGAAGCCATGTTGTCTTCACTGCCTCTGGGGTTTTGAATGCTTCTTTCATAAATGCTCAAACCCAAATGGACTCTCAATTATAAACCTACTCTCAGAACCTCTGGGCAGGAGTCAACATAAGTTTATCAAGTTGGTTGGATATCAGCTAAAAGCACACTTAATTTTTCATCCGATAAACTTCTCTCAGAGGAGCTCCTGGAGTCAGCTTTAGCCAGGCACTAGATCTATAATGAAGTAATTCTATGATTGGGTAACATGAGCACCCCATAATAGCTACATCTGCTTTATCATGCAATGAAAGTTCTTGAATCAGTTGGATAAGTTCTCTGGCCAAATATGGATTTCAGAGTATTTAACTTGCAACATGCTCCACTCCAGCACTGTGTATCAGTAATATCGATACAGATATTGCGAAAGCTTGGGCTCAGAGTTCTGATGACATACACAAAGGCATTTGCAATTGTCACCTAATGCATCTTCAGAGACCCTGTCACTTTTGACAGCTCAACCCAACCCTGCAATCTCCTGCCTTTAGCATCAAAGAATGAGGATCAAGCCCACAAGCTCAGAGGAGGCAGATTTTCTTCAAGATCTGTAATATTATTTATCAAGCCTAACTAAAAGAGAAGTTGGAGGCCAGACAGAACTCAAGAGATGCTCTGGGCTGCCTAGCATATCCCAGGAATCCAAGGAACCTCAGACACAGTTAAAAGAAAGAAGCACTATCCACTCCTGGATGCCACGTTATTAGGTGACTAAGAGCTGTGCATTGTGAGGCTCTGAACAGTCTTGTACAACTTTTCCCAAATCACAGAAGTCCCCTGGGAAACCTCAGTAATCAAACAAGATCTCGCGGTCAGGAAGCTTTTCTTCATCCAGCTGATTTTATTTCCCCTTCATCATTCCATCTATTACTCATTACATCCTCCTGCCAAACTCCACATAATTCTTCTCTCTCTCTCATGCTTCCATGTTTCAGTTACATATAGACCACTATATTCTTTCATCCAAGCTTTTCCTACCCCGTGTTCAGGCTGCACATGTTTAGTTCTTCCCATTTTTCCAGCATCTCTGCTGAATAGAAGCCCTCCAAATTGAAGAGATGTTCTACAAACAATTATATTTGGCAGTCCCTAAATGTAGAGACATGCAAACCAATGATTAAATCACCTTGAACAACTGAGTGAGAGTTCAAAGCCATAAAATTGTCAAATCGGGACAGAGAACTTTGGATGACACTAAAAGATCAACTTCACAGGAAGCCCTCAAATAATGATATATTAAAAATAACCCCAAGTTTGCTTTATAGTCCTTGTCTCAAGGAATATGTTGTCAGGTACATATCTGCAGTGATTTTTATATACAAAATATTTTAGAAGTGTTCTGCCACTGTGATATCAGGCAGATACTGGTAAGTGCATATTACCCTTACAGTCTTACAATATATTCTTGAGCTACAGCAAAATTATTGTTCCAAGATATATACTGCAGTTCATGTAAAGGCAACTTTTTACACAATTAAATCACTTGCCGTTGAGCAACTCGTGCTTCAGACCTTAGAACATCACTGTGTTACAGAGTTACAACAATTTGCTCCTGTCATCATATCCTGCTCAAAGATGCAGCTTCCACAACCTTTCTGTGCTGGAAACTGCTAGAATGTGGGTTTTATCCATAAACAAGGCAAAAGATCATTCCGCAAACCAGAGCATTTTGCAAATCATACTTCATTTACATAACTTAAAATTGTATAAGCTTAGTTTGAAAGACTTCAAGTTCAGTCATCTGAAGACAATAAATATAATAATTTCTGTCTTTGAAACCTGGAAGCACTATACATTTGGAATTGGTTTTACATCCAGTTAGCACGCACAATTATCTAGATACCCATTTCTGAGCTTTATGATGACACATGGATAATGGGGTATCTTTTGGTCCATTTGGGATTACTGAAAACTTCACCATGCCCAGGAGAAGGGCGATGGCTGCAGAAATGAGACAGCTACTATGTGATCTGTGGGAGCTCCCAACATCTGAACAAGAAACATCTGGGCATCTTTCAAAATGAAAAGCGCAACTGGCAGATTTAAAGGATCATGAATACCTAACAGGAGGAGACATCCCAGGGAAGCACCTGCATCTGCCTGCTAAGCCTGAACCTCTGTGGAGCACAAATGGCACAAAATGTGCACTTCCCAAGCTGAGCCCAAATATTTTTACGAGAGTTAAATTTTTGCAGGATGGTTTCTGTCTTTCCATAAAGCTACTCTTTCCTCAGCTTCTGTGTTAGTTCTCCTCCCCACAAATGCATTCCAGTCAAAAAAAAAGTAGGATGCACACCATTCCAGTCTTTGCCAGGGAACTGAAAGGAGCTACACAGCACAGAACATTTACCAATCATTTTTATTCCAAAGCCACAGGGTGGTCTGATTCCCTGGCATCTATTTCCCAGAAAAAGGGGGTGAAGAGAGTCTTAGCCCTTCTGCAGCACAGGGCTCTGCCTCACCTCCTGCAGGACTCTTGGCTGTTCCCTGACTTCTCCCCCTGTGAACTGGGGTCACGTTCTCTCCTGACTGTAGCCAGAAAAAAAAAAATAGATGGCACAAGGTATGCAAGGTATCAGGCCATGACTGCTGACAAATGTCTAAGTACTTCAGTGGATTATGTTGGAAGCATATTCCTGGAGATACTGTTCGTGTTTATAAAGTCTTCTGGGGTGAACATTGCTCAATGGAAAAGCAGCGCAGAAATTTAACAAAAGCTACACTGCAAAAGGCAAAAAAGTAATTCTCCCACAGGAACTGAAAGGCATTTCATACATGTCCAATGAGACATTAAAAATAATTATGTGGAAGAGTAATAGCTCCCTTGGTTGTTTTAATATATTTTTGTCTACAAACAAGAAACGTTCTCTAAACTGCTGCCTTGGCTTGGCTTGAAAGGTCTCTCAAACAAAAGCCCTTCAAGTGACCCTTAGATTATTAAAGCTCAGTAACAATGAATGTGGATCTCAGTTCAAACAAAGACTGGAAAAATAAAAAGACAGCAGTTTTGGTCTTGGAAATGAGTGTGCCTTACTAAACTGGAAACACACAGAACGTATTTTTGATCAATAGTCATCCCTCCGCTGAACAAACCTGAAACCTTTTGTTTAAAGATTTCAACACTGGGTTTCTCTTAAACAGTAACTGAAAATAGTCCCACTTCTAGTGGAAATGGAAAGGTTGGATTCCATGTCTGAATTTAAACTTCCCAAAACTCAGACAGCACTTCAGATCAACAAGGGATTTTTATTTTTGTTCTATTCTTAATGATTTTTTTTTTCCTTCAAAACTTGCTGAAATGTGATTAGGATCATCAGAAACATTTGCGGTGAACAAAAATGCCAGCAACACCAAATTACAAAGCTTGAGCACTCTGATCTGTGTCTCCCATGAGAAAGATACAAAGGTTGAGATGTTCAATGACAGACATTAATGTCAAATGCTAAAGCAGGAAAAGCAAACATAGGAGTGGGGAGAGATATACGGGCCCCATAGAATATCTTGTTTTGAAAGTCATATGTCATTTAAATGGCTTTTCTAACTGCAGAAGTTAATTAAAAATATTTTTTGTGTCGTTTGCTGGCAGAACATGCACAGCTGCCAGTTGATGGAGTCAGTTTTGCCCTCATCAGCTGTTGGCACAAGGTTTATGTATCCCCTTCTTTCTGTGAACACCAATGGCTGTGCACAGCACTCCCTCCAAGCACAGGTCAAACAGGATCTTGTCAAACAAGCAGGGAAAAATGTCAAAAACATCTCAGTTTCATCTCCTTTGCATCAACCACACCTGCCCTTGCAGCCAGCAGAACTGGAGAAGTAGGGATTGTAGCTATAGCTGGGAGAAGGCGACAATCTCCCAGAAGGACAGTGGTCCTCTGTGCAGCCCACCAGGATCTTCCCAGCCCCCCACCAACCTCTCTGGCCTTCCATGTTTGCCCCGGTCTTTATCATCTCAATACAGACCTTCATTCTGCTCTCACTCTCTTTCCTTTAGAAGCAGCAGCCAAGCTCTCTCCTACCTCTGTGGCTCACCCACTGTTTCTGGGAGCTCCATTTGCTATTATCAACACAGAGGCATCCAGCAGACATGAGTGTTTAGCCATGACTTAGCTGCGGACGCCAGGATGTACCAAAACTCTCTGATGTTTCCATTGTGGAAGTTCAGCACCACTGGGAGAAACTGTAGAGCTGAGCAGGTGGATAAAAATGCAACACATTTTCCCTAAACCAAAACCCTGTGTACGTTAACAAGGGCACCTGATGGATGTGTAGAAACGATGCCATGGCCAAACTTTGTCTCTTTGTCAAATTTCAGAACAGAAAATACAAATGGGCTTGATATTTGTAATAGAGAAAATCCAAACAGAACTGCATGTCTGCTTTAACAGCTTGTAAGCCCTAAGATCATTTCTCTGCACAGGGATGCTTAATGACTGGAACTGGATTAGAAACCCTTGCTGACCACAGCTTTCTGTTCAGCCCATTTCTATTCAGAGCACTAAATTAGCTACCTTTGTGCTATGCCTGATTCCTGCCCAGGCGGTTAGGGACATGTTTGTTCTGCATAACCATAGCAACAAAGTTGGCAATTAGCATCAAGTTTGGCTATTCCCCTGAGCAGGATTTACCCTGTGAACTTCATTTACCAGGCACCAAGCAGCCAGCAGTGTCACAATGATGCATTTAATATGGTCAAGACTGGATTTGAATACTGTATTAATAAAAGACACTATAACCTACTAATCCACATTTGTATTTCCCTTTTAACTGCCTCAATAATCATCTCTTTGCTCTTGCATGGCAAAGCTAATGCACTAAAACTCACCTGCTGAATGGAGCAATCACATCACTCTCTCAAAGTATAGCTTCTTCTAGTAGATTTACACAATGCATTAAATTAAATACAGGACAAGAATTAAATATATACACAGGAAAAAATGTTTCTAAATGAGATCTGGAAATGAATAGATGAAAAAATTGAGGAATAGATGAAAAAAATAGATGAAAAGACAAAATACAGTTTACTGAATAGATTAATAGTTGATAACACCATGACTGATGGTTTTTCAAAGCAGTGACTTATTTTATGAGAATTCACAATCTTAAATGCATGAATCTTCACTATGTTCTGTGTTTATATAGTGTTTAGAACAGTATGGCACTGGTCTGCTGCCAGGGTTCTGAGGTGCTTCAGTGGTACAAATAAAAAAGAGCAGCAGATGAAAAGTGATTATTAGAAAATATTAACAGCTTATCTTAACTTCTGGTACTATGAAATTAGGGCCTGGGTTTCAACACAATTCTGAGTTACTGATCAATTTTGCCAGTTGCATCCTTTTTATAATTTGCACAACTACTTTTACTCTAAAGTTAGGCAGATCAAGATAGCATTGATGGCCCTCTGAAGTTATCTTATTATTGTTCTTTCTTTATTATAGTACAGAGTTCCTTGGTCAGAAAAGAAACCCTAACTGTGTTGTGTCTCTGTACTTAACGCCCTGCAGTGCAGTACAAAGTGCTGGCCATAACTGTAGAATGAGTTAAGAAAAAGAAGATAAACATTTGATGCAAAATGGGTCTTGTGAATGAGATATGAGTTTAAGAGCCTTTTTTTTTTTAATTATGGTGAGCCATCTGTTAATACTGATAGCTGCTATGCTCATAAGAAGGAAAACTAAATATCTTCATCATGAAATATGATATAGTAATATGTGCAAAAAGACTATCCCAGTATTCATTTCTGTCTGTCCAAATAGAGTGACTGGACACGATGCCTGTTCAAGGAAATGGCAAACTAAGCCTTGCCATTTCTAAAGTTTATTAATACTTAAGGTGTACTTAGCCATTTCCTTATAATTTTTGATCTTCTGTATTAGGTAAAGTTGAAACACTTGAAACCATGCTAAGGTGGAGGAGAAAAATACCTTTGGACTAATAGCATAAACTTTCAAGAAGGCAGCAAGTGCTCAAAGATGTGGTGTATTTCTCCCATAAAGACAGCAGTGTTTGGATGATGAATCAAGGGCAGAGGAAGAGAAGAGGGATATAAAATAACTAGCATCATGACATCAAAAGTTATGTGAAGCCAACACAAACTAGGCAGGGCTAGCTATGCCACACTTTGCTCATAAAATATGTAAAGAAATAAATTCACTGCTATTTTAAAAAAATGCATAAACTAGCAGAAGAATACTCACATGCTTACAGTATCATTTAATACACATATTTAGTTTAATCCAAGCAGTTAACAAGTCCTGGAAAACAAAGCAAAACCACTTTATCTTGGTTCAAGCAAAGCATTTGAAGGCAGGTTCCCCTAGGAAATGAGGCCTGTGTGATTGCACTGCCAATCCATCTGTCTCTCCAATAACTTCTCAACCTCGGACCTGTTTCAGCCAAATTCTGCACAGACATGACATTCCCAGCAAAGCTGAGTGAGCACAAAGTTCAAGGAGCTGGCAGCTCAAGAGAAGAGGGACCTACACGAGTGCCCCCACTAAAGAAGCTCTGCCGAGTGAGCTCAGCAGCTCTTTGCACTTTGCTCCCCCTGGCCAGTTCTTCATCAGAGCCAACTGCAATCCCTGCTACCATTGCCCAGCTGTTATCTGGAGAGAAGGAAGGCAAGCAAAGGTAGCTGGAGGGGAGGGAACCACAGGGGACACAGAGGGAGCAGGGGTTGAGGGGTGGGCAAAGAGCTGGGAGGCAAGGATTCAAATCCAGGCAGCCAGGATTCATTAGTTCCACTGTCACAGAACAACTTGTTTCTCAGTATTACAGTTCAGCCAAGAAACCACTAAAAGGAATTATTTGCACAGCTCTGTTGATACTGCATTTTCTAAACCTTTATTTACTGGCATTTTGGATCCTGTCTCCACCCACAGAGGCTTGTGCAGGGAGAAGATTTGATCAATCCTCAGCAAGCAGAAACTAACATTTACATGGATGAGAGAAGGAAAAGATGCATAATAACATCAATCTAGAGTTGCAAATATCAGGTTGCTTTAAATATGCCAGAGGAGAACTTGTCTCCTTCCAAAGAGGGATATTTTCTGTTTCTTTTCATCTGCACCATTGTGTCCTACATTTTACTCTGCTTGGGAATAGTAGAATGTGTGAGTAAGGACAGAGTTTACCAAATACTGAATTAGTTGGGATTGATTTAACCATTTAGGCTTTTACTTGTGCTCAGGGAAATATGCTAGACTTTGAAGAAGTTGTTTGATGCCATTTTTTCCAAGTGAGATGTAAACTGATTCTCCTCCTTTTCCTATAAAGGGTGCCATAAAAAGTTGTCCTGTGACATACACAAAAGGACACCAGAAAAGAAAGAGCCCAGTTGACAGAAACCACTCCAGACAGATGTATTTGTGAGCTATACATCAATTCCTTGCTCTGTCAAAAACGGACTAGATAATATAAAAGTAGCCAGGTCACTCTAGAATATGAAGTCTTACAAGGACAATTTCCCAGTTTTTCCCACGTGTCAAGATCTGTAACACCAGCTCCATTATTATGGTACCCTTTATTCTTGGATGTGAGTCATATCCAAAATCAGCTTCAGTTTTGCTCCAGGTAGGGCAGAGACCCAGCCATTAACAAGGGGCTTGACCAGGACAGAAACCGAATTATCAAAATTATGAGTTCCAGTGTCTATCAGATCAGTAGCTGGCACTTAAAACTCCAGTTGTTATTTGTTTAAAAAAAGAATCCCTGAAGGAGTGGTACAAACCCTTGGAAAGCCTTTTCCGCTTACAATTTTTTTTTTAAGTGCAGAAATTTAACTCCCCATGGTTTGCTCCCAATACCAGTAGTGGCTGAGGTTCCCAAAAAGCTGGTTCAGTACTCATGGGAGGGATAAGTTTGGATCATTCCTCAATGCCTTGCCAGCTACCGGGTGGGACTAGAAACACCTGGGCCTAAATCTTCCTGATAAATGTTCCCATCCTAGTGCTGTGTCTACCCAAACCATCTGAAGGTATCTCCTACAATTTGTCCTGAAAATCTGGCCCTGAGTTAGCATGTGACTTCCAGAGGACCTCTGAGGTTCCTTCTTAACTGCAACTGAGATGTGGGAATAGAAGAGAATGAAAAACACTGGTATGTGCCCAGTTCTCTCTCAGAATAAGTGGGCAAAGCACATTGCATTGCAGAGGGAAAAGGGGTCTTGATCATTGAGTTCAGATGTAACATCAGCAGCTTAGAGAGAAAAGCAGCAGAATTTGCCCACAAGCAGCATTATCACTTGGGTTCTGCCTTCTGCAGAGCTAAGGGAAAGCTAAAATGCAAGAGCCAGAAAGGACCAGGCAAACTCTCTCATGGAGCCAGCCTGGACCCCCAACAGTGAAGCCAAAAGTCTTTTTTGAAGAGAAGCAGAGTTGTTCCAGGAGTGTGGAGGGGAGCAAAGAAGTCTGGGATGAAGTTAAAGAGAGCTGTGGGAGATGGCTGCACTCACTCTCCTGCCATCATCTCCTGTCCAGAGTATGCCCGTCTTTTCTCTATTCTCTAGGTGCCACCTAATGGGTGGTGGAAGGAAAAAAGATAAAACCATGAGGTGGTCATGGTGGGGAGGAATAACCTTTCACACCAGAGAATGCACAGCTGCTTTGCTGGTGGAAAGAGCTGGATGCAATTTTTCCCACTGCTGGCCTTCCATGTGAACTGACACATTCACAGAGCTACAACTGAACATGTGAGAACTGTAGGCTCAAGAAGGCCCAGATCATTTTCTGTTGCCTCCATTCATCTGGCACTTGTGTTCTTAGAGTTCCTTTAGTCCAGACAAGGACTCTGACAGGGCTGAACAACTCCACAGCCAGCAAATAAAGTTCAGAGTATATCAGTATATCTCATATAATGCAGCACTGACTTCCCATATGTTCAAAACAGATATGGGAGGAGACAGCTATGAAAATGCCCTATATGAATGAAAGAATCAGGAAGAATGAAAGAATTAGTAAAAAGGGGGATTACAAGGCATTTGACATATTACTTTTTTCTGCTGAACAAGACTTGCATGAATCCTAGCTCAGAATAGCTCACAACTGAAGTGCATTTAGTATTTACCTTCCCTTCATCAGATGACAAAGAGAAGTGTAACTTTGCTGTGCTTCACAAAGGGAATGACTCTGCACAGCAACTGTAACCAGAGGTTCCCAAGATCCAAATTGGTTTTGACACAAATCCTTCCATGAATCTGTCACTGGCCTTCAGCACCGTGGTTCTCCTATGGATTAAAATCAGGATGTGAATGACAATGATCTCAGCAAAGCAGAGATTCTCTTGCAGCTCTCTATGGTAGCATCAGGTAACTTCCTTAAAAACAAAGCTTTAATCGAACTTGAGTGACTAATATGTTCAAACCAGAAACTTTCCTGTGGGTTTTAAAAATTTAATTATATTCCATCCCCAAATTTTCCAAGTGCTACTCATTGAAAATACACAGCTGCACTGGTGAAGCTGTCAGTGAAAGGAAGCAAGAGGTTTTGGCAGCTGCACAGAGGGGAAGAGGTGAGGCCCTGGAGAAGGCGTTGGAGACAGTTTAGGCTTGGAGATCTCTGGAGTCTGATGACATTTTTGGCGATCTGAAGAAAACTCATTTCATCCCCACCCTTCTATGAATAAGGCAGAGGTGAGTAGGTCACCAGGCAGCAGGTCTTGGTCCCAGCTCTTGCTGCAGCAGCTCATATGGCCACAGTCAAAGTGTGCTTGGTTCTCTCCTGCATCTGCAGGAAGGAGGACATGCACTATCCAACATGAACATCCAGACCTGGGAGGAGGACTCTTAGCTCTAGAAAACTGATGAGTTGGAGCCCAAAAGTGCTCAAGGTACATATACTGGTGTTTCCAGCATGGATTTCAGCTCAGGAACATTGCACACACAATTCTGAGCTAGAGGAACTTCTCAGCAAAAATGTCTATCCAAGCAAGTCACTCAAAGAGCTGCACTGAGCAAAAGAACAGCCTTCCTGCTATTTGTCTTTCTCTGCATGACACAAATATATTTTCACTCTGTCTGAAGCACCTCCTCCTACATTTATACAGCCCCTACCAATGGAGAGGGAGCCAGCAGCATGGCTTCAAGGCATTGGCACAGAAAAAATCAGAAATAATAATTATTTACACAACTTATTTTCAACCTATATTTCAGTAATTCAAAATGTAACAGAGAAGAGTGAAACCCCAAAGACATATCAATATTCTAATAAACTCTTTGGACTGTGAAATACCATAGAGGAAAATTAAATCAGCACCTTCAGAACAAGTCTACTTCAATAAAACAGGACTTTCCTGTGCAAGAGATGCTATTTCAGTGGGTTAAAAGCGCTATATAAGTATTGATTATTATTAATTCTCAGTGCTGTTGTTTGAGCTGCCTACAGTAAATATGGTAGAAATAGCTCCTTCCCAGCCATGCAGTACAGCAAGACACTTTTCACACAGCAAAGAGAGTTTTCAAGGCCTATCTTTAAAGGGGTTCAATACCAAAGTCACAGAGTATTACACCTTCACTGACATTAGTATCAGCCTGGCAGAGAATTGCAGTTGATCTCACAATTTTATTCCTGAACTAGGCTTAATTTTAAATATGTGAACAATGTACATTCATAGAGTTTCCCTTATTCAGAGCTTCTTCCCCACCCCTTTATTGCAGTAAAGCCTTTCTAATGCTGCTTCTGAAGCACTCTGCCTTACACACCTCACAGACACTGATGAACTGGTGATATCTGAGGTGCTGTTAATCAGGACCTGCTTCTTCAGATGACACAAAAGTAGCCCAAGTGCACCCTCTGACACTGTGTAAAACCCTCCTTCCTGTTCTGCAGCTCTCCTTGATGTGGTAATGCAATAGCAGACCAAAAAAATACGTGCAACTCTCGGCAGCGTACATCAATGAGGGGACCAAAATAGGTTTATCAAAGAAAAATGTGACTCTGACCCATCCTTGGAACAAAATCAAAGAGTATCTAATGGCAGCAGTAGGTCTCCAAGAAGAAAACAAAGCTAAGCTAGTTTAAAATAGATCCAAAGAAGAATATGTGGGGTTTTTGTTGTGGTCACTGCCAGCCAGATTATGATTGGTTACAAATGTTAAGGGCCCTTGAGTTGCTAATCCATCAATTTGGTCATCACTATGTGCCAAGCAATGACCTCAGTCAAAAGCCATAAATCACTGCTCAGTTAAAGAACCAAACCTGCAAGCTCCCTCCAGTATCACTTCTCTCAGCACTTGTGCGTGGGGCAGGCAGGCTGCCCAGGGCTTGGGATTAGCTGATTTACAGGGAGGAAGACAAAAGAGCTCTCAACTCCAAGTACCAAGTTTTGCATTAACAGAAGCTAGCATGGAGCAAATTAAATAAAAAGGCAATAAAAGCCAGAGTGTTTGCTTTGCTTGTGGGTTAAGAGCTGAAAGATCTGCTTCATTGCAGTGTGGTCCCAGTAAAAGATTTAAAGCAGCATGTAAGAAGTTGTATCAGATTTTGAATCTCCTATCCCTCTAATTTTCTAATTGCTAATCCTCTTCAGGGCATTACCAGCTACCTTGCAGTTACTGCACTTTGCAAAGAGTGCCAAAGACATGTGTTGTTCATCAATGCCATTGTAAAGTTCTGATAAAATTCACTCTCCAGTCTGAAGAAGAGGAATCTCTAGCTGTGTTCCATTTGGCATCAATACCAAAGGTGATTTTTTAAGTATGAAAGTTAGTCCATCATTACTTATATAAAGCAGGTGTTCAACTACAAAGCTTTCCACTGTAGGAAGAGTATGATCAAAGTGACCTTAACAAAACCTGTTGTTACAAGGATTTTGAGGATCCAGAAAAATGTAGGGGGAACAGGGAGAAAGGAATATTTCAAACAGGAGAGAATAAGTGTGGTTACATTTTTCACCACTGAGCACTTTACAGCAAACTGTGTTTCCTGTGGAAGTACAGCTTTCATGAAGCCTTTCCACATCTCTTGCTTTTCCAGTGACTTCCAGTCTTTTTTCAGCTATTTCTCTGCTTGTGTTTCCATACCTATATCTATGACACACATATATATTTAAAAGACAGTAAGTAACATTATAGGTTACAGCAAAAATACACATTGAGATGCGGTACCACTAAATGCAAATATTTCCAAGGCAGTCTGGACCTGAACACTGTGTCTGTATTAACAATACCCTCCAAAAAGTTTTAATCTCATAAGTTTTCTGTACATCCCAAATTAGGCTGTGGCAATTACAGCAAAGGCCATGCATATTATTCATTCAAATTTAAATACAAGAGTCAGTCTTTTCAGAAAAAGACTGTATTTTGGTAATGAAATCTTACCCCAAAGTCGAATCTTAAATGACAATTTATCAGAATTAAAAGCATTGACAAAGTAAGTGTTTTGGGCTTGCATACATTCTTATTTTTAAATGCTTTTGGCAGCTAACTCCCTCTTTAAAATTCCAGTACAATTTTGTGGAATTGCCTTCTACACTGAAAGGACATAAAGCAATGAGAATAGATTTACCCCCTTTCTGTCTCCTGTCACAGAATATATTGCAGTTGAGATGGCCACAATACCCAGAGTGTCACCACACAATATCAGAAAGCTCCAACCCACACAGAGTAACACCACGGCACTTGAGGAGGCTGCAAGCTCTGCTCCCCTTGTCCTTCAGCCCAACCTTTTATCCCCTCCTGTTGATGCACTGCCCCTGTGTGCCTCTGTGCCCTGTGTGGTTGCTCAGCACACCTGGGCACTCCCTGGCTCCTCACCTTCAATGTTAATCCCCTGTCCTGCAGAGCTGCACCCACTGGGGATGAGGATCAGCCCCAGCCCCGCTCCCAACCACCACACACTGTGTGCCTGCAGTTTCTGCTTCAAAAGCTCCTGAGGAATAAAACCTGACACAGAGAGCATGAAGTGACTTGGTTTTCACAGCAGGATTACACAAACTACAGGAGAACAGAACCACTCTACCCACTCCAGTCCTTGAGATCCTGGCTCCAGGAAAGGGAATTCCAGGGCAATCTTGCTACTCTGCCAAGCCTATGGTTGGCACAACTGCACCTTCCTGTTGCAAAGGGCACTGTCACTGGAAACAGTTTTTGTGTCACAGGCTTTTCTCCATAGACCCCACCAGCTCTTTTTCAAATCTGTTTGCCTCCTGACATTTAGGAAATTGAGAAGGGCAATCCTGCTGCGTGTGGGAATCATTGCCTAAAATCCAGTGCCCCAGGATGCACAGTAGAACTGCAGTCAGCAAGATGCTGGAGCTCCACTGGCTGCAGAAATCCTGAGGTCCAACCCAAGAAGCTCAACAGAGAAAGCAATTTAAAATATACAACTGCCAGTGCAACATGGTGTCTTTTTTGGCAGAGGACATAAAAATAGCAAAGAAACGACAGCTCTGTTCTTTTTATGAAAGCCTGGCAGTTTTCCAGTAGAGACTTAAGTACTTTTTGTACTTTGGGGAAAAAAAAAGGCGATGGGATGTGGTCCAAGACTGGTCATAGGAACCTGAGAAATATGGAATAAGAGCTGGGCTGAAGCAGCCAAAGTGGTACCACCAGCTGCAGCCCCATTAATTAACGCTCTGCGGTATGTAGCTGAAAGAGTGACCCTGATAATTGCTGAATACGAGCAGATAACTTTTACAGAACAGCTCTGCTTTTCTTACTGTGCTCTACTTACCCAAGGAGTACCTTGCACATTTCCCTCATCTCCCAGGGCAGTAAATTAGTTCTAATTGCAGAAGTATGTAGGAAAAGCTATGCTCAGCTTTCTGCAGCATTTGAAGATTTATTTTACAGTTTTAGGTTTTCTCTGGATGCTTAAAATTGGGGGGAGAGGGACCTGAGAGAAAATGCAGATTTTAGGGATCTATAAAATTTCCTCAGTTTAGACAAATAAGTTTTCCTCTGCAACTCAAACAATGGAACTGAAAACTACAGTTCTGTGGGTGACAGCAGAGCTCACTAGAAAAGAGATTCCTTTCTTATTTTTCGAAGTTCTTTTAATTTGAAAAGAATGACAACTTTATCTGCTTAAAAGGGAAAAAATGACAGCACAATGGATTACTTTTACTGTACCCTAAATACAGTTTTGTGAATAATTTTGGGAAAAAAATACCAATAGCGGATACAGAGCAAAATTCTACAGCTCTGCTGACTTGTGCAAACAGCAGCAACTGCTCAGGATTTCAGATCCTTGTGCTGTGCCTTTAGTCTCTGTGTGGCACTCAGTTATGCTTTCAATCCTCTTTTACAAATATTTTCTTAGTCCTTTTTGTCTCTCCTACGTTGCTGTCCCCTGCCCCTGCTACAGGCCAGCCTCCACACTAAAATCCAGCAGGGAACAGCAGCTCCTCGCTCCTTCCAGAGCCAGATCCTTCTGGTAGCTGTGAACTTGACAAACAGCCTGAGGATTTTATCTCTAAACAAAGCTGTTGGGTCTATCCCAGGAAACAATGTTTATCTCAGAGTTCAGAACACAACTTGCATGCCCTGTGCAGAGGGGAACATGTGCTGCTTTTAGCAGTGAGCTAAAAGTGCTTTTACCTGTTCCTGTCAGGGATCTGACACACAGGGGGAATGCTGCTCTCTTGTTCCTCAGTAAGTGCCAGCAAGGAACCACTCCTCTGACCAAACCCCAGCACCTACACCATGAATACCACATCTACATGCGTGACAATAGAGATGTAGTAGAAATTAAAACAAAAACCACAAACAAAAAGTAGTCACCCAACTCAAGGCCAAGCAGAAGAAGAAAAGACAGGAGAAGGTTTTTGGGCTGGCTGGTTCTTCCGAGAATGCAGCTGTGCATTCCAGCAGGCAGCAAGAATGTGGGTTTTTCCATTTATGCTGATCACAAGCTTTGCTACATTCTAGGAAAAAGCATTCATCCCCCATGCATGTGGTTGAACTAGATAGCTTCACACAATAACACTGCTCTACATGAAAGAATGGAAATTAAACAAAGATTCTTTGAAAGGCTTCTAATGTCAGCCAGCATCATAGGGCAGAAAAATTAAGTCACTGTTAAGAACACACATTTCTTTTTCTGGCTGGGCAAGCCTGAATATACTGGGCATATCTGACATGTAGCTTGATGTTGTCTCAGGCTTTCTACTCCCACAGCCAAGTGAAACAGGATCCAGACATTTTGCCAAATTTATCACATGTAGTTCTTTATACCAATTTAGTATGATCAGTAATGACCAGCCAAAAAGCCTCCTCAGGTCCTTGTGTTGCTGTGTATTTTTCTGTCTCTCCAAAGAGTCACAAAGCGTTGACTTTTCTTGTGCCCCACTTTGGGCTGAAACCTTCCTGTGTTGTGAACAAAGGGATGCCAACAACAAAGGAACTTCTGAGGAAAACTCCCCCTGAGCTGCTACCAGTGGTGCTTGTTAGAGACACCACTAATCCTATAGCTAATAACTGAACCACTGCAGAAGATCCTTGGAACTCCTTCCTTCTGCCAAACAGCACGAAGCTTAAAAAGATAGCATCACTATCTGCCTCAAGTGTGCTGCATTAAAAACAGATCCTCCCCTCACCTTCTGACACAGCAGTGGAGAAAAAGAAGCCAAAAACCAAAAATAGAACTTTTGTAGTAGCCAGTTTGTAATGACATGGCAAAAATGACCAGTGAGGGGTGAAGAGTGACAGGACAATGTGATCTTCAAAGCGTGTGGTTTGCCAAATTCAAAAGTGAGTTTATCACTATGAACATGCCCTATCTTCAATGGCATTTGATTCAATTCTCCCTGTTTTCTAACAATGTTCTAATGTGAAAAGAGGTCAAAATTGTGATGAATATTGTGACCTATCTACTGATAGGTAAAAAGCTAAAAACTTGTTAAAGCTCTACCTCTCCTCAGAGCAAGTGCCTACCTGCTGCACCAGTAGATGGTCTTTACCAGGACTCATTTTAAAATTAGAGCTTTGTCACCTCTGAAAAGAGTGTTTCATCTTTTAAACATCTCTTAAAAAGTCCCTTTGTACTTGTTCTGGCTCTCATTAATTCTAAGGGGAGCTGCAAAAAGGACTAGTAGAGCTTATATAAATAATGAACAATGAGAAAAAATGGGATATAAAAATAAAATTAATTGCCTCCAAATCTGCCCCATCTCTTTTTTACTTTTCAATAATGATTACATGTGGCTTCTGCACATTCAAGCATCAGAAAAATATATAAACCATTTTTATGGCATAGAGCAAGAATTTATCTCCGTATTTCAGCTTAGATCTGCAAGAATACACTTAAATTTTAGAAATGGAGCAAGAAAACCAAGACAGTTTTATTCCATGCACAGCAATTACTCCAGCTGTCAGCAGAAGTCACTTTTACTGCTAAAGCAAAAGCACAAAGCATCGAGTGAATCCCACAAAAACAACCCAAGTTTATTTTAGAAGACCACACCTTTTGTTCTGTAGGCCCTTAAGTCAGCATATGCAAGAGCAAATTACCAAGCAGAATTAAAAGAAGTGAAAATGTCAGGCAGTCAAGGCAAAAAGCTATTTTTTTCCTTAGCACTTAGGAGAACCATAGTACTGAATTTCAAAAACATTTACAGATGTTCTGCAGCTCTCCCATGCTTTGCTGTACAGAGAAATCCTGCTGCCATGGTGGACAACAGGAGTTCTGCTGTCAGCTTCAGTGGAAGCCAGAACTCTACCCTCTTTTGGTACCAAAGCCCACAAACACAAAATTCAGCCCTTTGTGGTTTGTTTTCACCAACAAAGAGGGGTGGCAACACTTGCTGTGAGGCAGTGAGGTTTTTCAGTAGCTACTGGTTATGCTAAACATTATTTAAACTGATCCATATACTGGTTATGCTAAATTTATTTAAACTGATCTCTCTCAGTCATGAAGGTACCCATATTGCTGGAGTGTCCAACTTCAGGTAATTTATCAGCATAGAAATGACAACACCAATTTAATTCTCACAGCTCCAAAAAGTCTCATGGTCTTTAAAACAAAACACAAAGATAAAAGCTCAAATCAAAGTCTAAAGTGGATGGTAGAGGTGTTATTAAAAACTCTGCCTGGATTCTTTTCCACGTCACACTGATGTAAATACTGTGTATTTCTAAAGTTTCTCTTGGCTTCCTGAAAGGGAGTAAATCCTAGAACAACAGTATGAAATCTGTTTGAACAGTTTAACCAGTACTTGCTGCAAAAACGTAGATTATATGTGTGATGCATAAAACCAGCAGATTACAAAATCTTACTAAACCCTTTGTCCTCCGAACCCAGGATAGATCCTTATGGCCCATCTCCCATGGAAGCATTGTATGTGAAATGGGGTAATGTATAAACAAAGTGCTTTATCTGGGGTATGACTGGAAGCTCCAGGATTGTAACGTCCTTTAAGATAACATTCCAAACCTACCCTTTTAAGTTTTCAGCCAAGAATTTGTTTTTATAATTTCTTTGCTCTTGGCAAAAGGAAACTATACTTCAGGCTAAGTTCACCCTCTCATTCAATGCCACTACAACTCCCCCATTTTTTTGCCAAAGACACAAAACAAGTGTTTTGAAACCCAAAACAACAGAGAACGGGCTACAGCCGCTCTGTGTCATGGTTTCTTAATCACATTTACCATGAGACGTCACCAGGCAGCTCATTACCAACACAAATAATAATATTGTTTTATCTCCCACTGGATCTCACCCTGCACTTCCCACTCGGTGTCCCAGCCACCACGAGCTGATCTGGGAGAAGCCAGCACTAGTGTGGAAAAGGTCTGACTCCTACCCTAGGGCAAGAATGCTCAGGGTTTAGTACTGCTGTAATTCTGCCACTGCAATATGTCTTGGAAACACAGTACTCCCTTTCCCTCACAAGTAACACACTTAATCTGTTTTTTCACTCCAAGATTTTGGTCTTCTTTCTCACAAACTGGTGCACAACACAGTTTTAGGCACCCTAAAGGCTTAACGCACTTTTATCCCCCCAAAATCAGCTAAAAGCCACCAAGAGCATCTCTACTTCCCAGTAAACCCTCTCACGATATGCACTATGTGATGAGGTCATTTATTGTGCATAACCAGTAATAAAACTTCAGAAGGGAGATTTTAGGGAGTGTCTGCTTCCCTCTCTACCAGCTGCAGGGATTTTCCAATCACATTATACTGCCATTGCAGTATATGTACTTCTCAAGGGAAAAAAAAAAGCCACTGCAGGGTACATAGAAGTTAATGAGCAGCTTTGAAGAAATCTCAGTTTCAATTATTTACAAATAACACTACTCTTAATTGCACTCTGTGAAAGAAAAAATAATTGCAACAAATTTTTCCTGATAGCCACACCTACATCTGACACTAAGTAAACACTATATATCACTACAGAGGCTGAGTCCTCATTTCACTTTGTTGAGCAATACTAGAGAGAGAATACCTCACTGTAAAACACCACTTTTTCATTTAATTTCACATTAATTTAAGCACTGCTGTTCCCAAAGCTAAAGCACTTTTACAGAAATCCTACAAGCTGAACAGAGATGTCCTCAGAAATGTTAAAAAAACAAGCAGGGAACAGAACAGAAAATTTTGCAGCAAATTTTAGGTGTGAGAAGTTAAGCCCAGAGCATGTGTGGAAGTGTGTGATTGTGTAAGCCTCATGCTGTTCCTTGTAGTTTCCTGATGGATGAAACCAAGATCGTGCTCTGCTGAGAGTCAGCATTTGTTTCTTGCAGAAAGAATTGCTGTATTTTGTCTCCTGCCTTTGGGATGATCAAGGGAGAAAACCCTTCAGTGCAGTAGGGACAACTTCTTTTTTTTTTTTTTTCCCTCACCTTCATCCTTGAAAACCATTTGCATTTAAGGAGAGGGACAAATGCCTCCCTTAAATAAATTAAAAAAAAATCCCTCTTGAATAAGGAAAAGAACATATTACTCACCTGAAACTGAGAGTTAAACAGAGTTTTTACCTTTATTCCTCCAACAAATGAAAACAGAGACCAAGGGACAGCTTGTCCCAGAGTGCTCTGGGAGACTTTGGGGTGGCAAGGGAAACAGAGTTGGGTTCATGACCACCAGGATTCCTCCCCTGCTCCAGTTAGTTCAGAGAAGTGTTGGAATTCACAGCCCTTGCTGAGCCCTCTAGCAGCAGATTTACAGCTTCTGCACATGCTGCTGTAAGAGCTGTGCTTATTCTACTCCTCGTGCTGCCATCCCAAATGCATCCTATTAAAATGCTCCTTTCCCCTGTCAAAAAGCTACATTCTGGTCTCTTACTCAGCCTCTGAATTCAAAGGCCTTCCCCAGAGCTCAAGTAATTTCACCTGGTATCAGCAGTGATATCAGCAGCTCAGGAATTTAAGCACATCCATTCAAAATCTTGAATCCCTTTAAAAACACTTAACTAAATTATGATGTGTTTGTTAAATTTTGCATGCCAAATCAAAATAAACCCCTGCCTTAGAAGAGCCATCCAACTTAAGCTGGAATTTCCATGGGAAAAAAATAATGCAAAGCCTTTTAATGAGAATGTGGAAGGTTAGATAATTTGGATTTAGAATTACTAAAGGAACAAGATCTTTACCTTTTGTGTGTATCAACAAGAGAACAAAGACTGATATGTGCAATTAACAATAATCTTCAAAGTGAAGGACTAGATTCAAAGAATAAATTGTTTTTCTTCTGAAACTAGAAATTAGCAAAACCAAGGTCAGACAATTTCCTGAAAATAAATGTATTCATCTTTTTCTGCTGTTTTCCCCCATTGTTTTTTGATCAGTATTTACTAAAAACTCAACGTGCTCACGACTTAAGTGTTTGGTCTACAGCTCAGCACTGGAGAGGCACAGACACAGCATCAGAACACCCTGGGCCAATGACTTTTTTATGCTTTACAGCCATTTATAAATGGATTTTTAAAAAGAAAAAAACCCACCTCTTTATTTTGGAAGGCTGAACTAACAGCCTTGTTTTGGGTAAATTTCCACTATGTGTTCAACTATAAAATGATAATATAGGCTTAATGGGTAAGTGAATTACAACCACTGTAAAAAAAATGAACAAATTTTACTGAGTGACTGTTTTTATATAGAGAACATTTCAGCTCATATCCCAGTAATATTCTGGTCTTCACAGAATCACAGGATGGTTGAGTTGGAAGGGACATCTGGAAGTCCTCTGGTCCAGCCTCCTGCTCAAGCAGGTTCATCTAGAACTGGTTAGCTGGGGCTGACCATTTTCCTAAATTCAGGAGGAAACAACAAAAATTGTTTGTGGGATTTCTTACTGTTGGGTTTTTGCTATTTTGTTTTGGTTTGTTTTTTTTTTTAATTGTTAATCTCATTGCTCTTAGAAATGTGGGAATGATAGAAAGATGCTCTTTATGGTGATTTCATTGTATCTGCTTTGTACAGCTCTTTGGAAGTACTGGGTAGCAAGTATCAGAGCTTTAATTTCTAGCAGTGATCTCTGCTAGAATTCCCTTCAGGGTTATATTAGAATTTGGATTCCTTGTTTGCCACCAAATACTCTTTCATATTGGTAGAATAGAAAGAGAAGTGGGAAAAAAAAAGGTGTAGACAGACCTGAAGAGATTTTGAATTTGATTGTGTTTTCAAAGTTGTGTATTTTAACAACCTGTTTTTAAAAAAAAACTTTGAAATTCAGGGCATGCATCCTCATTGTTTAAAGGCTTAAATTTAAAAAAAAGCATGTTCCTCATTGACTGTAGTTTGTCTCCTAACAACAATAATTCAACAAACATACATTAAAACAACTCCTTTACTACCTCCTCAGTATTTCTACAAGAGAATACAAAACTTTCTAAGTCACGGTGTACGGAGTCAAATTAATCTTGCAAATAATCTTTGCAGTGTGTGAGAGATTGTCCAGCACCATAGCTCTGGAGTTTAAAAAGAGTTATCAAAGCTAAAAAGCAGGATTACAGTTATCAACCCAGTACTTCTGTTTTAAGAGATGGATTATTGATCAACATGGAGATAAGGCTGGTCTGAGTAAGCACCACATGAAGGATTTCCAGTCCAACCAATATGAAACCAAAGTGTTAGTTCAGAGAAGGCATTTTTTGTACATTTAATCACACTGTCCGTTGAATAGAAAATGCATAAAAGCTGTATGCAAAAAAAGTTGATTTTTAAAAAATCTGTACATCTTCTCATCACAGGAAGGGATCAGAATTTATTTTAGCTCTCATGATAAAATACTAGCAAACTAGCCATCTCAAATACACTGTTCAGGGCTTGAAAAGGGAATTTGAAACAAAACTAAACAGAAATATTCAGATGGGAAGGGTACACTCACTTGGATCCAAGTCAAAGTAAGCTGTAAGTGATAAATCCTTTGTAAATGTGCATAATTCTTTTATATGGATGCTCTTCTGGTATTAGAACTCTTTACTGTTTTACTTGTTCTAGACTTACCTGTTTATTTTTCCTGTTAAATGGTTTCACCCTTCAAGCTTAGCATAACTGTTCACATGCAACATTTTAGCAAAACTGCTAAACAGAGCAGTACAAAAATTCACTCTATGGTCAATAGGTATCAGTGACCTGGGTGGCTGCTTTTCCTTTTCACACTGGGTACAGGACTTTCACTTTGGTAGGAGGAATACTCTGGTCTCCTGAAACTCAGAGAGGATCACAGCTACACCTCCTGTGTACATATGGAAACATATGGGCTCTTCCTCTTTTAGTTTACTCTAAAATGAAATAAAAATAAAATAGAAGTTGTTTTTAGGGAAAGTTTGCAATTAATAGACTGAAAGCAACCAGGTGACATGCCCATTATAGTATACTGTAGCAGGTATTTAAGATGTATTTTCAAATCAGTTTGACCATAGTCCAAACAAGAGAAAGGATTCTGTGTCATCACAGCAAGGGCTGACTGCAGTTATGCCATTTTGAAAATCTCTCCACTGATAAACAGGTCTGCTTGTTTTTAAAGCTCTGTTTACTTATGTCTTTGTGGAACTGGCCCTGCATTTCCTAAGTATATTTTAAGATATTTTTATTATTGTTATTTCACAGGTATTTTCTTCCAGGGTACATCTTTTGTTTCCACAGAAATAGCACCAACTTCTTTTGTAGTCCCTGTGTTTTCTGGGCACACCAAAGGCATCTGTTATCTGCCATGGCCTGTTTCTGTGCCTCTGCTGGGGGTGTGGACAGAGTGTGCTGCAGGACAAACATCTTTCCAAATTAAGCTCCTAATCTCCCTGCTTTAGGTAGTATTGTTTAGCAAGTAAGAACATGAATAACTCAGGGATCATGTATGGCTGCTTCTGCTGTACTCTCCATGGTTTGCAAACAAACTCTGAAAGACCGTCTAAACAGTTTACAGTCTGGAGCTGTGCAAGTGTTGAGGAAAACACTCCAAAATTTGTGTTTTAAGAGAATCTATGCCCTTTATTCTTAGCCCAAATACACTGGGAGAGGGTTGGGGGTGTGCACAATAGACTGCATTCTCAAATATCTAATTTAAACCTTAATGATACAGTCCTTTGAATAACACAGACAGAAGCTCATCCTTTTATACTAACCCAGGTAAGTCCTGAATAGATAAAGATCATCTATCTACAAGCAGTTTGGATTTTAAAAGGTGTTGAAGTCATATGTAGGAGTCCCTTCCTGGTTTTTAAGTATAAAACACACCTTCTCAAGGTATTTGAGGAACTTTGTAAAAGAATGGGTCAAATCCTTACACATAATCTAATAAATGCTACTGTAGCTAATTCAGAAACACATTCAGTCCACCACAGTGGCACCTCAGGAGCTGTGACAAGAGGAAAAAAATAGAGCATCCAAAAATCCAGTTTGTGTAATGTACAACTCTACAACCTGTAGTCTCAAATACTTATCTTTAAATGTTGTTTTATGTTATTGTCACCAGCACCACATATGAAAATATGGCTTACACTTGGTATTCTAATTTCTGTAAACCATTCTTACAGCTGTGAGTATTCCTATTGACTTCTATATAATGCCAAATCATAAAAAGTCCCTTGAAGATAAAACCATGACTCTGAATGTAGCACTGCTATTCCAGTTTTATGGCCCTACTTTCTCCAAGACAGGATTTGCCATTTGTAGATTAACCACTAGAGAGAAAAATAACCTTTCTGATAATAATGCATCACTTCTCTAACTTAGGTAGACTGTACCTTTCTTTTACATACAAAGCCTGCTCATTTTTAATCTAAGCAAATTCACAGGGAGGAATTGAAAATTTTACTTCTTTGTTGCTTTTTTTTTTTTTTTTAATCTGCAGTAAACTAAACAGAGATGTCTCCAAAAACGCAAGGGTGGTGATGAGATATGACAATTTTCTTATTTGGAGAAAACTAATTGTAAGTAGAAACATCCTTTTCCCAAAGTGCTCACCGATTTACAGCTTCGAAATGGTGCAGTTGGCCTTGGGTTTCACTGTCTCCCAGCCTGCACCCTGACAAATCACCCCTGCCTGCTGTGACTGATGATCCTGAGGAACTGCAGGCCCTGGGCTCCCATCCCTGCCAATGCAATGTTCAACAGGCAGTCCTCTCCCAGGCTCAGCTCAGCTCTCTGCCCGACTAGCTGCACCTCAGTTACCCCTCTGAAGCAATTTCCTGCCTCTTTCAGGCTCATTTCTCAACTCCCAGGTAACAAATCTGCAACCTGATTACAACTGGGTGAGTTTAGTCCAGGCTCTTCTAAGGCAGCTGCACAATCTGAGCCCTCTGCTGCAGCTGTTGTTGAACAGAAGTTATCTCTAAATTGCAGACAAAATCCTTCTATATTTACAAAAGCTACTATGCAAAATATCAAGATATACAGTATTACACTGTGCTTATTGTTTTCACTGGGACCTAACTGTTTGCTCAGCCTTCACTGTGAGAAACCCACAGCTGCATTTTGCATCTGGCTGGGAAAGAATTTAAAACTTGAACGTTCTGATCACAAATTTCCCATTGCCAAGTAAATGTCACTATGCATTTAATGAATAAAAATTTTATCTCCTTAGAATTGAAACTGACTTCATGACTGGCAACATCAGGGTTTCTTTTAATAGGCTTGGGGGAAAAGCTGGCATTGTAGTTGTGTACAATTAATCACTTTTCCTTGCCCATTTGGTATCATATAACCAAAGGTTTCCAGAAAGAAAGAGAAAGTTTCCAGAATACAGCATTTGCAAGACTATTAGCCAAGCTTCTCCACTGTTGCAAGCAGACACAGCCAAACCAGGCGAAATGAATTTGACAATGGGATCAAAATTAATTTAATGTTTGCTTAGACTGCATTTGTTTTTACAGCTATTGCCCCAAGAAAAGGGCTGGGACTCAGCATGGTATCCTCCACTCCTCCACCAGCAGAGGCCCAATAGGACTCCAGGCTCTAGAATGGACTTTTTTGGAACTACCTAGGGTCACTGGGTTTGGAAAGACTCTTGGACCATAAGTGATGGTCAGGGACCACCAAGTGGGCTGTGGAAACCTTAGAAGAAGAAAACACTGACATGAACCCGAGCCTCTCTTGTGGATTCTTCCTCTCAGTGATAAAACAAGTGAACAGAGATTCAAATTAGAAATGCATTACCTAAGTTTATTAGAAGATTAATTATTCAGTAAATGACAGAGAATCTTGGACTAATTTCTCTGCAACTCCAGTTCTAACATCCAGCAGAGGAAATAAAAAAATAATGCAGCAATGAAACACTAAGTTAGAATCACCCAACCACCAGATGAGTAAAATACTCATTTTTAAAATTCTCGAAAACAAAAACCCTGAAAAGAAAATGTACCCTGGCTGGAAAAGGCATACTCTGATCATGAACAAAAGCTGTGAAGCCTATCTAGAATTAAAGTCTCAATATGTAAAGGAATTCAGCAATTTTAATGAAATATATAAATAATAAGGTATTTATTATAGGCCACTGGAGCATGATGTTCTGTGACAGACAAAAAATTCAGCCAAGAAAAGAAGGTAGAAGTATAACTATTTACAGGCTGGGGAAAAAAGCTACAGAACACTGTCAATTGATATTTTCAAAAAGGTTAAGACAAAAATATATATATATATATATACACACACACATATATATATTATGCACATCTTTATCAGCAGCACATTGCAGAGGTATTTCAACTATCTCCACATCAAATCCAGTTTGATAAAACAATGACATATCACATGCCATCTGCACTCTGCTTGGAGAGAACAAATGCTGGACTCAGCTCTACCTATGATCTTTAATGTTATACCTTCCTCAACACTATCTGCCATTCAGAACACTGGAAAATATTTGTATAGTTCCTCTCAAATTGTTTATCTAAGAGCTTTTCAACGTCTAAACTGCAGAAAGGAAGTTCCAGCACGTGGCTTGACCCAAAACCTCAAAAGAGGAGTGTAAAATAAACAAACCTCAATGAAAGAGAGAAGGTATGCATGAGAGGAAGTCTAGTTTTCCAAAGGAACTCACTACCATTTTAGTATGATAAATTATCAATGTCAAACTGACACCTCTGTCAATAAGCCCTTCAAAATGCATTAGAGACACACAAACAAGTAATGAGCTCTTTTTGGAACTCTTTTTGTTCAATCTGAAGTAAACACAGAACAACTAACTTGTGTGCTTGAAGTGAAAGAATGAAGAGATCCAGACTGCACCAGCTCCCTCCTTCCTCTTCATTTCAGAATTTTGTCCACAAAGCAAAGATCTGTAGTGGTTACTGTGAAAAGCCACCCCCATGGCCAGGGCTGGACAGCCCAGCAGAAGGGCAGCTTGCAGCACAGCACAGCTGATGTGTTACCTCTGCATTCATGCTCAGGGGCTGTTCTTCAAGGCACTTGAAACACTAAAGCACTCAAACACTAAAGCACAAGTTGTGATGTCCTCTCCCTTGATTACCCCACCAGAAGCCCCAGTTTGCTGACACCATCTGCACTCACCAAGTGCTTTGGCATAATCTTGTCCAAGCCCTCTCTCTCAAGCTTGACCAACAGCCTGAGCCCAAACCTAGGTTAAGGTACCAGAGGTGAACATATCTCCTTTGATCGAAGCCTTCCAGGCCCTGGCTCACTACTGCTTCCTGGCTGCAGAACTCTTGCTGCTCAGAAAAGAAGGAGGAAGATGGTTTCCCTGCTGGTCATGAGACAGAACCCATCTGGAAGTGAAAGGAAAGAGTTTCATGCCTCACTGGATGCAAAATCCTTCACTCTTTCAAGAAAATCTTATTTCTATCTTTTTTGTCCTCCATCCATTTCTTTAGAGCTGGCCAGTCCTTAACATGGTTCTTTATATGAATGTGTTGTACTAAGGGGCCTGGAGGCAGCAAAAGTAGTACTCAAGAAGCCAAAATTGTATCCATAAAGACAGGTGAAGTCAAGCAAGGGCATTAACCACAAATAATATCTTCTACTATCTCAACAGAGCTAAGATAAGCTTACAAGTAAGCTAAGGCCAGAAAATAAGATACAGTGACAGCCTCTAAGCTTTGGTTATACAGACCCATCAATTCAGAAAAGTATGAAGAAGTTTGCAAACAAATGCAGGCTAGGATGCCATATCCAGTCACAACACAATAAAAGAATGATCCTGATTTGTCTATCACAAAATATCAGTGCCTCGATTCGGATTCACCAATTGCCATAGAAGTTAAGGTTTCCTCTTCTTCTGGTAAAAGAAAAACTTAGTGAGGCATAGATTTGAAGCAGCCAGAGTCATTACCTGGTTTGAACTCCCACATAGCTCAGACCATTAAAATACACCAAGGTATCCCCAATTTAGTCTCAAAATTCTGGACATCAAACACAAAAGAAGTTTTAGCACACAGTAACCATCTCCAGAAGATTCCCATTTTTGGTGAATAGCACAACTCAATAATATAATTTTCTGCCCAAGAAAACCTCATGGCAATTGATAAATATTTGAGAAAGCTAAACCATTTCTCCACCATTTGACAAATATGGAAACTGAAACTCCAAAGCATGAAAGTCAGGCACACGGAAATTAATCTGTAATTAAAGCCAAGCAAAATTAATATTCACTAATGAAAGTCTGCTAAGTGGGGTTTAAAGGAGATCTGAGTGCCATGCAGGCTTGCTGCCTGGGCCTTCAGCTTACCCAAGCCACTATAAAATGAATATAAAATAAAGAACTTCTGAGTCTTGTAATCTTTTTGCTTTTACAGAGGAAAGCTACTGCTTATTTTTATTTACCTTTATTTGCTTTGTATTCCTGTACAGGAACAGCCAAAGGTGGTAAAGCAAAAGGTAAATTTTTTTCACAGGAGAAACTACTGAAGTTAGAGAAAGCAAATGTTCTGTTCCATGGAAGGCTCCACATGTCTGTCTAACCCAGCCATATTTCTGGGGTTAAATGATGCAAAGATAAAAAGCTGACTTTGTGAAACAAAGGTAAATACCATCTCAGATGCTCTCATTCATATTCTGAAGTTATTGCCATCAGCTCTGTGACCAACACATTTCACAGCTTGTGAATTTCCAACAATCATAAATTAGGGCAGTAAGAGAGCACCAAGTACAGTCCTATAAACCTTTGGAAGGGTTTGCTTTATTTATATTCCAGCTGGGGACACTACCAATACTCTAAAGTTTATAAAGTATTGGAATCCAGTAGAATCCAGTCCTCAAATCATCCATTTTATATTTCTGATGGCCTGGATTATACCGATGTATTTGCACTGCTCCACAAGTTCACATACAAAGTAAGGAACTATGATTTATTTTTTGTCATTCTTCCAAGCAGAACTAGGTCCATCAGGTGCAAAAAAACTGTGCAGGCTTCACATAAAACAAGATCATGTCTCCAACGAAGTGGAATAACCCTTCCTTTTCAGAGGCTTTGTTTAGCCCTGTTATCTTTTACATGTGAGGAAAGTAACAGAAGTAGAAAAAATAATTAAAATCTGAAAAAAAGTTTCTAAGGTCACTAAATTTGGTTCTGAAGGCATGATCAGCTATACACAACACCTAAATGCTAAACTAATATACAGATTCCCTTTTAGAGGAGCTTGTCTTTCTAGGTGAGATGTACTGATGAGGCATGGGAGGGAGAACCTTGTAAAGTTGCCCCATAAGCATTACTCCCTAACTTCTTGTGTTCTATGTCCTTTGTGACACCCATGATTGCCCAGTATCCAGCACTGGCACTCACCATACATTCACTTTTTTCTAGGAAAGGTTATATTTAATGATGTTAAACTGCATTGAAAATATTTGTGACATCTGTCAAATTAATTTAAAAAAAATTCATTAGGGTCAGTGTAACTGCAATAAATAGAAAATTAATAGCATGGGGATTCTTTTAAGGTTGCATTAAAATAACATTCAGGATCTGTCTGAATCTGACAATATCCAGGGAAATGGCTAGAGCCACAGTTTGTCCTTAAATTCTTTGTGCCTACATAGGAAAGGTACTAAACAATCCATATTTTTTATTTACAGTGCTCCATGTGCTGGAGTAGAGCAAGTAGTTTCAGATTAAACCTCGGATTTAGGCAGTTCAGCTTCATTTGGCTTTACAGCTCTCCTAAGGCAAGTTACTCTTTTGATCCATTTTTATAAATTCTGGAAAACTGCATTTAAATCTTCCCACAGGTGTTTGGAGGAAGAGCTATCATCCATTGATGGTGTAAAATGCTGATCCTTGTGCACAGAAGGACACAGAGCCTGGCAAAATCCTACTGCCCTCAGTGCTGCTGGCAGTGCCTACTGGGACATGGCAGAACAAGGGTTTAAATAAAAACATCACTTTGCTGAATTCACTCCTTTCCCTTCCTGCATTTCTTACTTTCCCCTCGTGACACTGTGTCTCAGAAATACACCTACTCTTGCTTCAGAGAAAAAGACATGGCAAAATTTGGATTTCTGCACTGCAACAGTTAGGATCACTGGAGAATAACATTCTCCCATCTGTATTTTGGGTTCAAAATATAAAAATATGGAGACAAATTAAATCACATTAAAAATTAAATCACATTAAATCCAGGATAGTTTTGAAATTTGTCGAGTATTTAATCTAAAAAAACCCAAATGCAGAGCTTTAATCTGGAATGTATGTGCCAAGTACAGTTCATAGCTCAGTATTTTTAAAACAATATACCAAGGACTTCAAGGACATATGACTGAATCCCGTATCTTTTAGCTAAATTGAAAACAGGCACCCAGGTGAAATCCTCATCTCCAAATTTACATCTGAGTTTTTTTCCCAGTTGGACAGGAGAAGCTATTCTCACAGGGCTTTTAAACACATCTTTAAATTGCAATTTTGTTAGTTAGATCTGAGTGACAAGAAAGATGAATCATGTCTCAGAATTTATTCAGCATTGCTAATTAAACTCATTCCTGGAGCCCTGGGAAGCACTAAACCACTGGAGTGAAACAGTGAAAATTAGTGATTTGAATAGAAGAATCATGAACTTTGGAAAAGAAAACATTACCCATCGGTGGAGCTCACAAAACAGCCTCTTACAGAAACTAAATAAGATTAATGAAGGTGAAGTCAAGAAAAACAACAGCTTTTAAAAGTCCTCATGTCTTGTTTTCTAAGGAACACATAAAATAGACTCAGTGCCACTAAAAACCCTTAACATGCACATTTAACACGAAAATAGGGAAGCAAGTTTTTATAGGCCTCACCTTACTACATTGCACAGAAAAAAAAAATCTGTCCAACAAAAAATATTAAAAAACAATTCAAAAGAAAATAACCTTCAAGTACTTCCAAATATTTGGGTTCAGATCCCAACCTTTCAAATTTTGTCATACTTCAGTTAAAACTGTTATGATAGGTGTTTCAGTGCTACCATAAATGTTTATTCCCAGTGAAAGAACTATGCATAAATATTCCTGCTGAATAGTCTGGAGACTTGTACACCCAGCACACAGCCCTTGAGGGCTCAGGCTTTCACTTTGCAACAAACAAAGCACAGATATGACAATAAAAACCTGTCAGGGATAACAGAGCTACTGTATCTGGAAAGCCATGCAGAAACACAGCAAAGAGGAAGCCTCGAAATCAGAAGTCATTGGTGAAATGTTAAATTTCCCTTCTCCTGGTGGGAAGGCCAGGGCTTCTAAGCTTGGACCTCAGTGGGCCCAAGGAGCCATGGAAGACTGTGATTATTTAGCACTGTGCTTGCTGTGAAGCCTGGTATCACTCCCAGATGATGGCAGAACATCCTTGCAAATGTAAATCCCACAGCTGTCAGAGGGAGCCTGAATATCACTGCTGGGATTGGAATTGAGCTGCTGGAACGGGGAGAGTGGGGTGAGATTAGAAATGAATAGAGAAATGCATGCATAAAGAGCTGTAGAACACACATGTAATAAAACACACATTCCAGGACTTCAAAGCTTTCCTGCAAATCCCAGGCTTCTATCATGTTCCTTTTTTAAAAAAGGGGGGGGAAAACAATGATGTGGGTTTTTTTAGTAATAAACAAAAAAGGGGGAGTTTTTTGTTTATTACTGAACAAATTTTTTTTAGCGGGACTTCATCCAGTTGGCTGGATTATTCTGTTTTTTATAATGCTATATTGGGTCTTCAGTGGTCAGAGACCCAGTCCATTTAGCAAGCACTGGTAAGTTCCAAGAGTAAATCACAGCAACCACAGTTCTCACAACATACCTTCAAAGAAAATGTTACTTTGCCAACAGGATGATCAATATCTAGTTGGCCCAGGTGTCAGCAAACTCATATAATTTGTGATTGAGCCATGCCCTGATAAACTCCTCATGCTTCTCACAGGAGTTTCTCAGACCTGGAGTCCTCTGTTACAGCATTGCCAGTGCTGGAATCCAGCTGTTCTGCTTGTACAGGCATTTAGTCTGCCCAATATAGCATTTATGAATCTGTACACTCAGAAGCCTATTACTTAGAAGCAATTCAAAGCAATTAATCTCTAAGAACAAAAGAAAAAGCTCTTTAAAAAAATTTATCCAGCTTACCAAAAGGGCTCAGCCTTAGATGTAAAACCACACTGACACCTGAAACCACAGCCCAAACCCCATCACCTCCATGACAAGGATATTGTAGCAATAAAAATGCATCAGCTCTTGAAATCCTGCACTGTTTGGTGACCTGCTCCAGAGAGGTTCTGCAGAGATCCATTACCTCTGGAGGTTATGGGCTGGACCGAGCAGCAAAACACAGAAATGTGATCTCTGTCAGCCTTCACACGACACTTACAAAACTAACACACGCTGCGACATAACTGATGACTCTCGTTCAAGCCCACTGGCTCACTGAACATGCACAGCCCCATAATTGCTCTTTAAGCAGAGAGTTTTCTTGATGGGAGAACATAGAACTCCACCAATACACCAGGCAACTGACAGAAAATCCAGCCAAATGCTAAAAGGAGGAAATTTTTTTTTTAAAAGCCGTTTCTATTAAAGCTCTCTTTGAGTGCAGAGTTCTGAGTTTGCAAGAACATCCCTCTCTGTGTTATTTACATTCAAAGTTACTAATCAGTGCAAATTACCCCTGACCATGGCTATTCAGAAAAATGCTCACTTTTCAAAATGCCAAGTTTATATCAGGAATATGAAATTTGAAAAGAAAATGTCAATTGGAACTAAACTTGAAACTGTCCAGTAGCACTCCTTAACATCTAGCCATGCTATGAACAATATCAAGTTCAGCAGTGGCAACAAGTAAGCAAAGTTTCCTTGAAGATGATTTTGTGATTGACTGATTCCATGATCCTCATGGTTTCCTGAAGATATTTCTCAGACAAGAAGGACAACAGAATACAGTAAACTTTAAAAAAAGAAGAATATGAAGAGTAGTGCCTATTTCCAAGCCATGTAAGCAAGACACAGCTCATTAAAAAAATGAGATTTATCACAAAAATTGACTCTTCAGAAAATGAAGATAAAAAATATAATTATACATTGCTTATTTGAAATACATGGGTCATATATTTATTGAAACTTAAAGTTTAATTATGAACCTCACAGTGCATTTAAATGGTTAAGAATTTTCTGAACTGTTCTTTTCCCTAAGAAAAGATGTTCTCAAGTTGCAGCTATCCTGAAAAAATAGCTTTCCAGCATTTGAGTACTTTTAAAGAAAGTATTTCCAACCCAGCAACACATTAGTATGTCCTTGAGGACAGAGCAGGAGAAATACATATCACGTATCACTGTGCTTTTAGAATTTAAGAGCAAGGGAGAATAACAATGGTAGTGTAGCTCCTAGTGAGAGGTGGATTCTTCAGCAGCAGAAAGCTGCCCTGGTTTAGAGCAGATTCATGTTCAGAGATCCCTCTGCTCTCTTGTGAGCATTTCATACAATAGTAGCACACTGTACTTGGGGTACCTTAGAGAGAAGTATATCCTTCAAAACCTTTGCTTTGAGACAGCTTCTGGGGCCTTTAGCACAAAGAGGGGCAGAGCCACAGAGAAATGACTGGAAGCCTGAAAAGATCTCTTCATGAGCAGAGACAGGCATGAAGAGAACCATTGTTGACCAAGGAGGTATTCAGCAGAGGCACAGAGAGAAAACAGGCACTCAATATTTAGTCTGCGTTATACCTGACTTCTAATGAAACTGAAGTGTAACAGCACATCATTGACTCTGCAATCCCTGGCTTTACTAGGGCTGGAAGTAGAACTTAAAACATTGCAAAGACAAGCTTCCCACTCATTTTGGAATGGATGTCTCTCAATACTCCTCACAGAATATCTCTCACTCTTTAATAAAATTGTAATTGAAAACACTATAAAAACAGTGTGATTCAATGGGTCAGCTACAGACCTCTTACGATTACACTTTGGTAATCAATGACAGATTAGAAAAACATTCAATGTTCTATTAGAGAAGGATATTATGCTTACATTTCATGGCATGTCAAACAGTGGCTGAGAAGAGACAATGAAGAACCTTTCCACTCCTCTTCCCCTGCCTTCCCTGGACAAGTTGTTCTGACAGGCTGTTTTGGAGCTCCATCCATCATCCTCCAAGTGATCCCCCAACAGCCAGGATCAGATGCAGCATACCAAACTACATGACACATCATGACACACTCCTGTGTGACCATCCTAATGCACTTGCAAAACTGCAGGCACTTACAGAACACATTAATAAAGTTTTCTTTGGAGACTTCCTCTTCAAATTTAAGATTACACACTGTGTTTACAGTGGAGACGGTCACCAGAATGGAATTTGACTATCTTAGCCATTTGAAAAAATATTGCTATATCATGCACTTTTAATAAGGTTTCCACAGATTTTATATGGGTCAAAGGGAGGGAAAGTGCTTCTAAGATATTTTTAAGATAACGCTTTCATTCCATTTAGAATGGAAACTGCCTTTTTGACACCTAAAGCTGCTGAGCTCTTGATCTGCTTTTCCTCAGGTAGAGAATCCATTTAGTGATGAACAACTTCTCAAGCAGGGTTATGAGCTCTTTACATTTTATGCACATGGCCTCAGATTCTTCCAGCTACTTGGAGAATTTTTAATTCATGAATCGGCCACAAGCCCTTGACTGCAAGAACCACAGAGTTCTGTACAAAGATGTGAAGGCAAAGCACACTGAGCTCTCCTGAGCCAGTTTGTAGATTTGGGGGCATTATTCTGGCACCTGAGGGAGCTGTTACAGAGTTTTATGATTTTTTTTTCAGGATGCTTTGAGGAGCACATTGACAAAAGACATCAAATTTCTTGTAAGTATCATTCTTCTGAAATTAATTTAAAAAAATAAAATCCAGAATTTCTTGTCTTGCCTGCTTTAACAGCAACATTTTCTCTAAGATCATCACCAGATGAATAGAATGTTCGGTCTACCTTTCGGTCTAATCAGACAGGATAGATTTTGTTTTGGGACAATGTTTGGTTTGTAATGCAAAGTGGTTATTGAAAGATGTTTCTGTTTTCTCTGTATGTAAGGTTTTCCAGAGTCTTTGGTGGTGGCATCAGCTGTGTTTCACAGCCTGCTCACTCAGGAACAGGCTGTTTAAAGGACTCACCACAACACAGGTTACAGGAAAGCAATGCCAGCCACAGTGCAACTCCACACCAAACACTCTGTGTGTGACTTGGCAAAAGGGCTTTCCCAAGAATTACAGCTAAACTCCATTCTTTTCATGGGTTAGTGGTTTTTGGTGTTTTTTTTTGTTTTTGTTTTTTTTTTTTCCCTAGGAGGGACTAGAGAAAGTTGATAGGAATAAATACATGTTTAGATAGCATGCCCTATTTGACCAAAAGTGTAATTTCTCACTTACAAAGGAAGCACAGAACATTTTTTAACTTCGCATTTTCATCACTGAATCAGAGATGGTTAAAAAAAGATAATTTCTAAATAAACTGGAAAAAATGAAATGCCTAAAAACCAGTGCAAGGATGACATTTTTTCCAAAATGAACTCCATAGCAAAAGGAGCAAAATTCTCCCCTTAAAAACACAAGCATCAAGTTCTTTCTCAAAAGTTTGGACTAACTTCCCCATGCATTCTTCTTCTTATGAGACTGATACTTAATAAATCATATTCATTTGTTTGTGCTTGTTTTCACTGGAGACCATGAAAGGCCAAAGCTCATTTGCTTTGTGCATACCCAAAGGGAGACCACAGCATTTACCCAGAACAGAAATCAATTTTCCTTATTCCAGTGCAGCACATTGGATGTTGTATTGTCATTACCAGATAAGAAATAATTTCTTATACGCTTCCTGCCCCAAACCACCGCACTGCTGTACTACAATATCTGAAATATAAATGTACTGTTTTCAAGTATCATAATTGTTCTTTTGGTTAAAGAGCTTGGAGACTCCTGGAGGAAGCATAGCAAAGATAAGGAAAGACCAGAAGGATAACTAAAGATCTGTAAGGAAGATGATGTTTTGTAGAGTGTGCAACAGGAATCATGCAAAAATCATTCCACAGAAATGTTAGAAACCTCTGAGAAATAACAAAGTCATTTAAATGCAGTCTTAGTTTAAATGTGAACTTGCACATGATAGATGTGATTTTATACATATCTATATATAACCCATAAACCTGTGGATAATGTACAGAAATGATAACAATCACTGGATAAAACCCACTGTAGATTAATGAAAAAATCTGAACAAATCCTGAACTGCTCAAGGAAGGGTACACAGTTCTGACAGATCCCTTAGTACAAATGGTGGGAGTAAAACATATCCACATGATAATCACATCCTTACCAAAATTGAAAACGTATGTGAAAGTCATGGTGGTCTTGCAAAAATATAAACTCATAAACGATTTTTTGATTTGGTGTCATCATTCATTTCTTTCATTTGAGAAATCAGTTTTAGTAGGCCATGCAAAGATTGATGGCTTTTTCATAAAAGGATATTTTATGAAATAGTGAAATGTAGCATATTTCTACCTGATAAATGCAGAGACCTGTAAACTTTGAACCCACATTGGCCTTTGTTGCTCATGACCCTGTTTAAGTGATTTATTTTCTTTTAACAACTGCAGTCTGCAGGAGGTAGAATATACTGCATAGATCTTTCTGTTGAAAATTGAACAGTTTAAACAGAATGGCTGACATTAGAAGAGCTATTACTGAAAAGTCATATTATCTTCATTTCAGTATCCCTTTTAGGAACAATATTTATGGTTAGAGAAAATGCATAATTTATAAAAACAACTTGGTAGGCTGCTGCGGAGCAATGGAGGAGTTGGCATCCTTAGCCCCACATCAGGGTGTCAGCAGGACTGCATCAAAGCTAGACACTCTGGAAACCTGGCATGTGGAAAAGGATAAAATCAGAAAACTGGCCTGTTGTCTAGAAGAGCATCTTGAGGGAACTGAATACTCCCCAGCCTTGTGAAGCATTTGGATATCAAAGAGTTAGCAAATTCCAAGGAAATACTCTGATACAAGTTTTCTGCCAGGCCTTAATACAACAGCATGTTTATCATTGACTTAAGTGAATTCAGTTTCTTTTTTGCCCTCCTTTCACTGCTTTTTGTTTTTATTTGGTTAATGTGCACTGAAGTCAAACAGCATCGTAAGCATACTTCCCACTGATCTGCTGAACACCACGGTGTGGATATCACCATGGAAGTTCAGCAGATCATTCCCCTTCCATCTGTAGGGAGAAACCACCTCAAAACCAAAACATTTACCCTATGGAGACCCAACTTTCTTTTGCTACTGATCTCAGGTGCCTTCCCCAGCAGCACCCCACAACACTGCTGCAATAATCTTCATCAGATGACAAGCCTACAAAATATTAGCAGGTTTTAATGTGTATCTCTGCATTATCACATAGTGCCCAAGGCTCCTGCTTAAAAAATTAAATGGATATGATCAGAGAAATGAACAAAGCTTTTTTAAAACTCTGGTTTGAGGTTGCTCATTCATGAAACACACTTCTGTTAAGCGAGTTCCATATTTGTGGAACATCTCATGAATATATGGTTCTTTAATAAAAACAATAAAAGTTTAAAGCTCCCCTACTTTTCTCTGCTCTTCATTATTACAAATAAATCTTATGAAGCAGATAAAAGTATTACAATTAATCCCTCCTGAATGGAGACAGTATGTACTACTATTTTCAATACAAGAGAAAATGACTTTGACTAGCATGGCAACAACTGGCAAGCTGATTTTATAGTTTTGATTTATTGAATATTAGGAAATAGACTTTTTTAATAACAATTCCATTTAAGTATTCATTAAAATGGAATTAGTACAAGCAGGGCCAGATTCTGATATCCATATTCTTGTCAGACAGCATTTTATTACAGAAAAGTCTCTCTGACATCAGAGGGATTACTTGTAAAAGGCCATTCAGCAGGAGTGAGAACACAGGGCTAGACCCTACAAGGGTACAGAGGTTTTAGGTGCTCCCTCCTGACCCCCACATGCCCCACACATCCTTTGGCAGTGGCTGAAGCAGTATGGAATTGTGTGCTCCAGGCATTTCATCCACACTGGTGTGCATCAACTCCTTATTCCACAAACAGCTGACCCACCTTGTCCCTGCCCCAGGTATATGGGATATGGAATAGATATCTTCATCCTCACAAGGGAAATAATTCCCAAGTGCTGATTATTTTCATTTATATTTATCTTCATAGTTCTTTCAGTCTAAGTTTGACCCAAAGAGGGCATAGCACATGTTGCCATGGAAAAAGCACTATGAAAATGAATTTTGACTTACAAGAAAAATCATTCAGAAGGAAAAAAGTAGGGGGCCACAGTAATGAATCTTACTAAAAGGTCAGGGTTGTGTACTCCACTTCTCTTTGCACAACAGAAGAAAAGGCCACCTTGCATTTTTATTTTTATTTGGCACGCTCCTGATTTAAATACACAAATAAACAAATTCCAGTAAACTCTTGAGATGGCACTGGGTAAAGAGAACTGACTTAGTTATTATTGTTATTGATAATTAGAATAAGCACATTGATTTTTCCCTTATGTAACCTAAAATATCTCCAATTCTGAGTTCTAGCACCTGTCCTGGATTTCTTTATTCAGTGATCTTTATAACGAGCAGGGGAGGAGGCTGAGAAATTGGATCTTTATCCATAAAACAATGATTGATGAGCAAATTGTGAATGTCCTAATATATCTTTTGTTCAAAATTACTTGGCAAAATATTTGGACAAATAATTTTTAGTATATATGTTGTAATTTCATATTTTCATTACTTCCACAGGTCATACCTGGAATATGCTCCTACTCCTTGACTGGGTGAATGCAGAATTCAGTCCTGACAGCAAATACTTCACAGCCTGTTCCCTGTAGGTTCCTGCAGAATCTCACAGCAAAAAAATAATTTGCTAATAGAAAAACAAATATGGTCAAACCCAATTTGTTTGATGCTTCTTCAAGTATAAAAAGAGGTCTGTTTATTTGTTTTATTGTAATCTAATGTGATGTACTATAGTTATAGCATAATATAATATAGTACAAATAGTAAACAGACTACTTCCTATTGTTTAACTTTGGTTTAAAAACTGCCCAACACTAAGGGTTTCTGTTGTAGAGTTCTCAAAGGTCAGACTTGAAAGCCTAAACTTCAGGTTCTACTGAGATAAAGGCACAGTGCTCTGCAAAGTTATGCTATTATCCCTGGTTATAATCTTCACTGACTTCAGAAATAATTGCTTTCCTCAAACAAAAAGGAAGTCTGATTCTAATTTGCTATCTAGATCTACATTCTTATATTCTTTTTATAGATTTTGAACAAATTATCACAGGAATCTTCCTTCACTCAAACATAAGTGAAAGTTTTATCTTACTTCAGATATCACAGAAATAATTTATGGCTAAGGAAACAAAACCTTTTGTCTCACAATATATTTCTTTGCGACAGCTGTGGTATTTCACTGAAAGCACAAAAGCTGTGACGGTCTGGACTGCAATCAACCATTTTTAATAGGAAATTTTTAAAGACTTTTAATAAGATCCCCTAACATAATTTATGGGGAGAGGTTTTGAAGTGAAGAGGCATTGTTTGGCAAAGTGTTCTTCCTCTAAGCTCAGGAAATTTAAATAATTGAATGCTCATTTCCTCTAAACTTAGGATTTCTCCTTCAAAATGGTTAAGAAAAACACCTGCTACACTAGCAGCAAAGTAAGCATATCAAGAGTCCAAAAAAACCAATTTTCTAAATGCTCTTCAGAGGCAAATCTCCATGTCAGAACCAAATATTATTAATAATAATGCAATATTGAATTTTGCTTCTTCAAGTCAGAATTTTTCATACATATCTTGAATGAAGATAACATGCTGGTCAGGGCAACTGCACCTATTTATTTTAACTGATACGCTTAGGGGAATAAGGGGACAAAAGTGGAGGATTTACAGATTACAAGAAAACCAGATGAGCACCCAAAAGTTACTATAGTTACTGAAGTTATCCAGAGTTCTTCTGGCTACAGAACTTGGCTGGAAAAATAAGGATAACAGGCTTCCCCTGAGACCTCTGACATATCTTGCAAGAAGAGGCTCAAAGGGTATTTATTTTAGCAGTTTCCCTTTAGCCCCAACGAGAACTCGGGAGAAAACAGAAACATAAGTAGGAAGCACACTTTGATACATTGATAAAGCTAATCAAAGCTCCTAAATATGAAACAGATTTTGTTTGGCTGTCTGGCAATTCGGATGAAGTTTTAAATATTTTTTTTACCTTTTCTGAGTAATTCATGTGCTGTAATTCTGACTCAAACGAAAAGCTGATTTAACTGTGTTCTGCTCGTTTAGGTCGGTTAGAATATCTCTCCCAAAGGAGAGGAAAAAAAAAAAAAAAGAAAAAAAGAGAGAGAGAGAGCCTTTGAAGCGAGGAGCCCTGAAGAGCTCGGGACTCGCCCGGGTCACTGCGTGTCCCGGACCTCCAGAGGGCACTCAGCACAAACCTGAGCGCTGCGACGGGAAAAGGGCAATTCCCAGCGGCTGCTCGGCGGCACACGGCCTTCCAGAGACACAGCGCAGCTCTCACCTCTCCTACAGAGAGAACCACGTGAAGAAATAAATACATAGGTAAATAAGTAACCGATAAACAAACGATAAATACATAAATAATGAGCAAATGCATGAACAAGCTATAAATAAACTATATAAAAATAATCAATAAATACATAAATAAATATATAAAACAAATAAATAAATAAACAAGAGGGATTCTGGAGAGGAATAATTATGCCATCACAGGGTCTGCACTTCCTTCTGTGTTTCTCATCTCTCCTACAGAGAGAACCATATAAATAAATAAATACATAAATAAATAACCGATAAATAAACTATAAATATATAATTAATAAATGCATAAATGAACTATAAATAAACGATACATAAATAATTAATAAATACATATGAGGGATTCTGGAGAGGAATAATTATGCCGTCACAGGGTCTGCGATTCCTTTCGGTATTGGAGATGTTTTTCATCAATGCCTTTAACGAAAGAGGATCAGCTTCCAGAGTCTAATGCTAAACCCGTTGTCTGCTGGTTTCAAAGACCCCATTCTAAAAAAAAAAAAAAGAAAAGAAATAGAGCTTTTTAAGATGTGTCACCTGAAGGACTTTGTTTTCTTCAGTCACCACGTTCAAAGCACACAGGACAGAATGTCACCTCTTCAGACTCCTCCTCTCTGGTTTGCCTACAGAAACAAAACAAAGCAGTGAGTAGCGGCCAAAATTCCTCGTTTTCCTTCAGCACTGAAGTCTTGCTCGGGTGGTAGGACTCGCCCCACGTCCCACAGACACACACACAGGCTCACACCCGCCAGGCAGGCGCAGTGACCTCCCCTGGCTCCTGCTGCGGGCTGTCCCCGGGGTCGCAGCCCTCCCTGCAGACCGGCTGGCCCGGGGCACCGGGGCCGCGGCTGGGATCTCTGCCTCCCCTGCTCCAGCCCATCCACGCCCCATTTCCGAACCGGCTTCACCAACTGCACGCGGGACTATAAACTACGGCCTCGTTTCCACAGAAGTGCCATAATTCCGGTGACACTGAAAGCCGTTCCTCTGCTACATCCTCTTTGCATCGGTAGTTCACAAAACACATACTGCCCCCTTTATATTCAAAGTGGCCTTCCTGATGCACAAGTTCAAACCCCAGCTATCATCTATCATCTTAATTCTTCTGGGACAAATAAAGTATCATGCAACAGACCAGATGTGGATATTTCAGCAGAGCTCTTTGGAGTCATGTCCTGTCTCCTCGATGGGATCCGTGGTTATTTTATTTTCATATATTCAGAATAGTATATGGCAAACCTCCACCTAGGTGCACTGCCTAAGTAAAAATAGACACTGGGCTTGGGAGCTCCCTGTGTGACTTGGGCCATTTACACACCCTGAGGTGGCTTAGGCATCTGCAGAGGAATTTATTTCACACACAGCATGGGATCTAGGGGACACTCATTGCAGCTTGCAGGCATGCACAATATTCCAGAATGTAAACTGGCAGTAAGCACGCGCTTTAGCACCTGGAATGTCTCCTAAAGACGTGTGAAAATCTAATGCATGATGTAGCCCTATCCCCCAGGGTGATGGATCCCAGTTACCTTTACTGTCACAGGACTGTGTTAAGCAGTACTAGAGGATTATTAGAGGAAAGCCACCTACATTTTAAAAATGCTCACACACTCATTCTCTGAAAATCAGAATGCCTTCAAGATCAGACGCACAAAGGAGAGACCTGTATCAGCTTCCAGGATGCTGACCTCATTAAATTCAACATACTGGTAAGACAATCAATCAGTATTAAAATATTCTAGCTAAAAGATAATAAATCAGGTACAATAGAGATAATATTTTTTAAATACTGCCTAAAGCAGAATAAACTAATTAGGCAGGGTTCATATGATGGAAAAAATTAAAAGTTGAAGCATTATTTAGAGGTTACACAAGCATGTAGATGATTTAAAACTAAGCAGAGCCATGGCATTTAATAAAGCCACATAATAAAGTGTGGGCCTTTATCAATTTCACTGTGCTCAGTGCTCTAAGACTCAGAACCCGGTGTTCAAAAACCCTGTGCTAGTTATTAGACTCAATAAATGAATTTAGTTGATTTGGTCAGGTTTATAAAATAAGGTTTGTGTGCAGCAGTCTTTACTAACTGTGTTACTGGTTGCACTTGGTAATTTCAGAGGTCTTTTCAACCTTACTTTATGATTTTCTTGGCTTTCATTTTAGATTTTGAGCACGGGGAAAGTCACCCTGCGCTCCTGGCAGTCTGCCGGAGCTGACCGGGAAACTTCTCGAGCAGAAGACGCGGGAACACCCCGAGGGCTGCTCAATCCAAGTAAAGGGAAGGGAACTGCCGTCCTTACTGCCACCGCGTTTCACTCCCCACACACCTGCACCAAGGCTGCTATCTATCTAACCTGCTCCGGGAAAAAGCACCAGGCAAGACGCGCTTCAGCTTTTAAGTGCGGAGAAAGGAAGGGGGTGTGGGTGTGTGTGCGGGGGTATGTGTAGAGTGGGGGGGGGGGCGTGTGGGTGCGGACGGGTATCGGCGCCGCGGCGGCACCCGGAGGTGGGCAGGGCAGGGCAGGGCTGGGCTGGGCAGAGCGCGCCTCGGAGCACGGAGCCAGGCAGGGCGGAGCGGTCCGGGCACAGGGCGGAGCGGTCCGGGCTGAGCGGAGCCAGGCAGGGCGGAGCGGTCCGGGCACAGGGCGGGGCGGTCCGGGCTGAGCGGAGCCAGGCAGGGCGGAGCCGGGCACAGGGCTGAGCGGAGCCAGGCAGGGCGGAGCGGTCTGGGCACAGGGCGGAGCCGGGCACAGGGCGGAGCGGTCCGGGCACAGGGCGGAGCCGGGCACAGGGCGGAGCGGTCCGGGCACAGGGCGGAGCCGGGCACAGGGCGGAGCCGGGCACAGGGCGGGCGGAGCGCGGGCCCGCCCGCCCGGCGCGGGAAGCGGAAGCGGCGCGGCCTGGCGCGGTGGCGGAAGCCGCTCCGCCTTTCCGGAGCGCGGCGTGCTCGGAGCCATGAGCGTCCCGGCCTTCATCGACATCACCGAGGAGGATCAGGTCAGCGTCCCCGGGCAGCGATCGGCCCCGGGCTGGAGGGCTGGGTCGAGCCGTGCCGGGGGCGGCAGCCCGGGCCGGACCTGGCCCGCTCCGCGAACTCGTCCGGGCTGTTCCCTGCAGGGACCGAGCAGACGATTAGAGAAACTTGAACATAATGGCTGAGAGATAACCCGGTGTTTGCAGTTCCCTCTTCAGTGTTCCGCCTCTCCGGCACTTAGTTTTCATCGCTCCTCAGCCCTGCTCTTTAGTTAGGAGAAGAAAGCGGGTTCACATATGTGCATTACTTGGGTTTTCTGGAATTTTCGGTACTGCAGGCACGGGAAGTGGGAATTGAGTCTGTGAGCTGCTGCTTTGTTGTGCCTTTGGCTTTGGCGGCTGCTTGTTCCCAGTGTCGTTGAAATATGTATGTGCCCATACATGTTTACGTATACACCATATGTGCGTGTACACGTTGGAAATTTGCAAGAAATTCACACACGGCTGCCAGCCATCAGCCCAGTTTTCACTTGCTATAGTGCCTAGTACAGCCCCGTCAAGTAGCTAGTGTGAAACATCCTCAGTTCAGCAGTTTGTCCCAGGGCTTTTTCTTCTGGTTCCAAAGTGATTCGACACTGAACGAGATGTAAATGTCACAGAAGCCTTCTGGTCAGAAGTGCCCTGTGCCAAAAGTTGTATGGCCTCAGATTGTTTCTCAGGGGTTATGGTTCTGCTGGTGAAGTCCTGAATTATAATGAATAGGCCTGTTGCCTATAGGTATTTTCTTGGTGTAGGTTTAATTCCTAGCAGAGTAAGGCAGCCCATGACATTATAAGGCTGGGTTGAATAGGGCTTTGGGAAACCTGGTTTAGTGGGATGTTCCTTGCCCATGACAGAGGTGTGGAACAAGATCTTTAAGGTTCCTTCCAACCCAAGCCATTCTATAGAAACTGTTGTGAAGACAAAGCTCTGCTCTCTCTAAAGTGGCTTTGTTTATACCCTTTTTCTTTTCTGGTGAAGAAGCAACTAAATTGTTTTAATGTTTGTCTGTTATTTGCAGAGGTGGTAAAACTTTGTAAGAAAGTGTTTTTGTCAGAAAAATTTGTTAGGCCTGCAATGCAGAACACATTTGTGAGTGACACATTGACACTGTGAAGAAGCCCAACAGCTCTGTTCAGTCACTGGCAGAACAGCAGGTTCAGCTTCTGGCAGAATAAAAATCTGTAAATTGAATTGCTTGGACTTTGTTATTTACAAAACAACTGTTTTGTTTAGTGTGTACTGTCTTTCTCTTTTTTAAGGCTGCTGAACTGAGAGCTTACCTGAAATCCAAAGGAGCTGAAATCTCTGAAGAAAACGCTGAAGGCGGACTTCATGTGGACTTGGCACAGATTATTGAAGTGTGTGATGTGTGCCTGAAAGAGGATGACAAAGGTTTGCATCTCTAAGCCTTGTTGGTTTTGCTATTTATCGCTGTCTGTGGTTTCAAACAGTAACAGCTGGAAGAATTTAGAGATGTGTAAGTGTTAAAACACAGCTTGTGCATCCTAATAAAACTGGAAAGGTACATTTCCAATACTGCCTTGGAATATTTGCGTGTGTACTCTGCCCCTCCTTTCTCCAAACATCTAGCACTCTTTGAAGAAGTCAAAAGCTGAGCTAGACTCTTCTTGTAATGAGGGTGTAGAGACTTATATGTAAAATAGAGTTTTTGATGCTCAGTTGTCATTTTGGGGAATAGATAATGTTTTCCATATGTAATGAATTTTGTTTTTCTTTGTTGACTGATAATTGGGCAGACTGAAAAGAAAACACAAAACCGGTGTGGTTCTGTTTGGAAAGGATGGAACACCACACTTAAAACAGGAGCTGGGGAGGGTTTGTAATACACTCCATTGTTCTTGAGGACATTTTCCCTTGGTCTGGGTGTCTCTTGTGGTCCTGGCGAAATGTTTTACTGTGCTTGAGCACTAGGTGTTACTGTTCTCACTGTAGAACCATGGGCAGTTTCCTGGATATGCAGGAGGAAGCCACTGTGTGGCACCTAGAGTTCCTCTGGTTTCTCCTGTGTGTAAACAGAGAATTCAGAGTAAGTGTGATATCAAATACCATGTTCTGTGTTGACCTTAGAGTGGTCATTCTTGTCTTACATGATGCAAGCCCACCTGAGCCAGGTTATGGTACATTCTGAATAATATCTAGCTTGGTATCTTGGCATTTTCTTTCCTTTACAATTCTTACTCATGCCAAGTGGTAATTCATATCAAAAATATGGATTACTATTATCAAAAATATATCCAGCACAAGGTAGCTACTGATTGCTGCTTGCAGTTTCAAACAGCTGTATGTTTTGCTTTATGCAGATGTGGAGAGTGTGATGAACAGCGTTGTCTCTCTGCTTCTTATCCTGGAACCTGACAAACAAGAAGCACTGATTGAAAATCTGTGTGAGAAGTTAGTAAAGTTTCGGGAAGGAGAGCGCCCATCTCTTAGACTGCAGCTGTAAGTATTGCACAGGGCTAAGTGAGACAGTGGTGACTTGGCAAAGTAATTGTGCCTCTGAAGAGGAAGGATTATCTTGTATGTCTTCAGATCAGAGTGTGGGCTGTTGCAGGAAGCACTTTTTTTACCTTCTTTTCACTGTCATAAAATATTGGTACTTCTATTTTTTTCCTTGGTTATTGCAGAATAAAATTAATATGTATAGTTTTCAGCTTTGCTGCAAATGATTACAAAACTGGAAACTTTGGATGTTAGGTGCTGCCAGATGCTTTTTACCAGCACGTGTCTTAAAAGAACATTGACATGCACTGCAGTAATGTTTTTTGGAAGCTCTGTAACTCCATTGTCGGTTGTTTGTGGTTTAGCCTGAGCAATCTCTTCCATGGCATGGACAAGAACACTCCTGTGAGGTACACAGTGTACTGCAGCCTTCTCAAAGTGGCCTCGTCCTGTGGTGCCATCCAGTACATTCCAACTGAATTAGATCAGGTAATTAAGTGACCCTTCAAGTTGTGGCTTTTGTATGAACCGTGTTGTACTTAAATATTATTCAGAACTGATACAGTCCATCTTTTACAAATTGCCAGAGCCTAGAGAAATTGCCATGATGATGATTAGAGAGAAGCAATACCTCTCCTGTGAGGAAAGGCTGAGAGCTTTGGGATTGTTCAGCTTGGAGAAGAGAAGGCTCCAGGATGCCCTTATTGCAGTACTTTAAAGGGGGCTCATTAAAGAGGGAGAGCAGCTTTTGACGTGGGCAGATAGTGATAGGACAAGGGGCAATGGGAGCATGAGAATCAGAAGACCTAAAAGAGAAATCTTTGTGCAAGATCTTTTGAATTATTTTCTGCTTGGGAGAAAATGAGAAGTATTTGTAGTGCTATTTTAATCTTTTCCTGAATGCTTCTTTTTCATTCATATTATACTTAGGTCCGAAAATGGATTTCTGACTGGAATCTGGCTACAGAGAAAAAGCACACTCTCCTGAGACTGCTGTATGATGTCCTAGTAGACTGCAAGAAAAGGTACAAAAGTCATACATACTAGATAACTCTGTATTTTGATGTACTGTAGATGATCTGTAGGGAAAGTATTTCTCAAAGGACTTGTAAAATTAATCTGTACCTATAATTCAATCCAAATACACTTTTGGGGTTTTTTTAAATATTTTTAAGCACTCTTGTATTAAACCAGTGTTCCCAGTAATATTAAAGTTAGTAGTGAATTAGCTGCAAACCACACACTCCCAAAATGACACTATTCCTTTTTATAAATAATCATCTTAGTGCATGGTAGCATTATGCCAAGTTTATTATTTAATTGCACTTTTGACATTTTAGTGCATGGTAGTGCTATCTCTTACTTAATGATGTGGGAAGACTTATCAATCGTGGCTAACAGAATCAGTCTTTTTATGTAAACATTACCTCCAGGACAGAGCTTTCCACTCGTCATGGAAATTAATATCCACAGAATACCCGCTTGGCCATTTTGAATTATTATCCTGGATCATAAGAAGCATCTTTGATCTAACAAACTTGGCAGACCCCTGTCTTCTGGCATGTAGAGTAATCCAGTGTGCATGGTGCCTGTAAACTAATGCAGTCAGAACAGAGAGCTGTCATCAGTTTATCTTACAGAAATGATACAGTGGATTGACTGCCCTGGCCAGGGCTGCAGTGATGGGCTGCTGTCCAGTGGTTCAGGGTGTAGTTCCACAACAGCTCAAACCTACTTAACCTGTCCCTGCAGTTTGGGATGGGGATGTTCCACTTGTTTTCTGAGTTACTTTTTCCAGTGATTTTCATAGTGAGGCAGCATCAAGCCCCCTCCACTGCTGACCCAGGGTGGTACCAGGACTGCACTTGCATTTTCAGCATTTGCATAACCTTGCACTGCTGCAAAAGGAAGTTCTGTCCTGTACCCTCTGTTCCTGTTCCTCCAGCTGCCAGTACCTATGTATGTTTGTGCTTGTGTGGGCATTTATGTGACTGCACAGGGGCTTGGCCTGGGGACATGACCTTGCTGGGGGTTTAAAAAGGCAAGTGTGAAGCTGTCACAGGTGGAGAAGAGTTCCTTCTGTCAGGACACTTGGCTTATTCTGCCCTGCTGGAATTGTAGCCTGGAAATGCTGCATCAGCTAGCAGGATCATAACCTCAATTTAGGGATGATTAATCCTCACAGTAGTTACTCTGAGAGCTACATGACTGGGAATTCCTGTTTGTAACACTCAAATGCTTTTGCATCAATAGTTCTGTGTGGGAGATTTCAGATGGTCAAAATAAATTCAGAAATGGTAGTCTTTTCCATGGCTTTTCCACAGATCTTTTCCATGGCTTAGTGCTTACCTTGTTTCAGAAATATTCCACTGATAACATTCCTGCTCTTCCTCACTTCCCATCCTGTTGATTTATTGTGAGGCTTTAACTAGTTTAATTCCCAAACCTAATATCCAGCTATATTTAGCTAGTCTTGCTGTCAAATCAGTGGATTAAACTTTTAGGTTTTGTTTGTACTAGCGCTACCAGTAACTTTCTTGCTAAATGGTTTTTGCTTGCTAACCACAGATGATTTTTTAAGACAGCCAATAAAACCTTCCACAAACCTGTAAGAAATTACTCTTGCACTTGGAGTCCCAGCTGTTCACTGAGCTGAGCAGTGTTTCAGAGCACTTGCACTTCTCTCCAGAAAAGAAAACAAGAAGTGACCCTGGCACCTTTGACCTGGTTCACTCTCCTGGATCAGTGGGCAGTGTTTGCAATAGTATGGGAAACTCGCAGCAGCATTCCAGCTGTAGCACTCAGGAATGTTGCTCTGTCTAGCAGTATGGGAAGATAAGTGGGAACTGAAAAGCACAGGATAAAAATCATACCTCAATTACTGTTGTTGATTTATAATCAAAGGAAAATAACTAGATTGTTAAAGACAATTGAATTCTTTTGTTTGCTTGATTTCTGTTTTAACTTTGGTCAGTGTGGCAGAAGAGATGGTTTTCTGTAGCTAATAGACTTTCTCCCAGTGGATCTCCAGTATTGGTTGTTAATAATTGGTAGCTCCTAAAAAGTAGATGTACAGAGGTTGTGTGATGTCCCTTTTCCTGTGGTGACAAGTGAAAGTTTGTTTTATCAAACCTTTTCCAGCCACCTTGATGCAGTTTAGAGCTGGTCTCTGCTGGCAGGATTCAGCAGCTTTGGCCCTGCCCTGGCTACATTCAAACAGGTCTGGCAAGTCTGGCTATTAATCCTTGTAGCAAAAAGCTCAACATGTCAGGCACCTGCAGAGTAATTGTTTAATTTCATTTTAGTTCAGTTTAATATCATGTAATGTAGAGGGACTCAATTCCAGCATCTCACTAAGTCTCTGAATGCTCTGCTGTGGTTTTTTCTTTCCTTTTATCTGCCGTCACTCTTCAGCTCTCACTGGCTTTTTGTCAAGTTATGCATCTAGACTGGCAAGTGGAGCCAAGAGAACTTCTTCAGACTGCTTTCCTAGAAAAAAATGTTCACATTTGCACCTTAGGTGAGACACATTTAACAACAAGCTGTTGTAAAATGTGTGCTTGAAACAGCCTAATTTAAAGCAGCAATCTGACACTGAGTAGAATATAAGACTGCCATAGAATATAAAGGCTGCCATATTTGCTGAGGTTCACAAGAATTTGCCACACAAAGTTTGGGAGTAATTGTCTTGTTGTTTCCTAGAAATACAAGTGAAAAGTTCCACTCCTTCCCCACTTAAAAAAAGGGCAGGGAATAAAAAAAAAAAGGCCGGGAATTGAAAGTACTGCTTGAAATTAGTTAAGTGATAGTTTTCAATTTTTGCTGCTAATGGAAAGATTAGGAGAGCAGAAGTGCCAGAAAACTGTAATACAGCTCTGAAGTGCACAAAAACAACTGCTGAAAAGCTTTCATTAAATAAGGAGTTGTGTATTAGGTTGAACAGCACATGACCTGACCCACTTTGATACCTGTATGTTGCCATTCCTGGATTGAACTGGTCCTTTGTCTCCTAGAACATCTAATTTTGGTAAGATTTCATCTGTGCTAAAATCAGTCAGTCACAGACTGGTTTACCTGCAGATACTTCTCTTATTTATAAACTGCCTAAGTTAATTTTTTTTTCACTGATACAGAACTGTCAGTTCATCTACATCAATATTGGTAACCAGGGCAAAACATAAGCTGACCTTTTTAATGCTGGAGTTTTAAAACAAATGTTTAATTAAAGCTTGTATTTCTGAACATGGTTCTGGAATGCTGGGATCTGTAGAAAATGCCCCTGCCTGGGGACAAATGTATATCCAGATTATATACAATACTGGGTGTTGCCCATGATGTCTTAATATTTGTGCTGCACATCTCTCAGATCTGGTAAATCCTCTGAGAACAAACACCTTATAGAGTGGCTGTCAAGCAGTGATGTGGTGAGATTTCAAATAAATACCCATTTAAAGACACTGTTATTGTACTGCAAAAACCCTTCAGCCCTGTGGTGCTGTATGGGTTAAACCTCTGTCACAGCACAGAGCATACTGGGCATGCGGTGTTGGGTTGTTCCTCCCTGTGCAGTTTATGCCATTGGCCTATGTCACAAAGGCAAATTGAAACTTTATTCCTCCAGTGTTTTAGGAAAAATTGTGTGTGCTTGTAGACCACGTGGGATAATTTGTTAGAAATTTTGCAACAAGCATCAGGGGTTGCTGTCCTTGGTGGTAAAACTGTGAAGTGAAAATAAATCAAAATATATTAAAATGACACTGTAATGATCTTAGAGCTGCATTGCAATAGTACTGATGTTGTTTACAAGATCATCTGGGTGGACAAGGCTGTAGGTTTGCTCAGCTTTCTGAGAAGGAGTTGTTTGTCTAAAAGCTGTCTGTCAGAGCAGTGCTGGAAGCTTCACAGCAGCCTCAGCCAGTCTCATTGCTGGCTGCCTGATTTCATCAATAAAATGAGCAGCTCTCACTCAGAATATCTGAAGACAGAATCTGTGAAAGAAGAGGGCAGCTTTTATTGACAGTCATTTTCCTGACCATAAATATTATTTAAGAGATGCCATTTTACATTTGAAATAAACTTTGCAGTGCTACTTACTGCACAATGATTAAATCCAGATGTGCACAAGAGGAGCATTCTAGTGAACCATATAAAGCTGTTCCTAGCTCAGAAAGCTTTTTCCATAACCAGCAGGTAATTAATCAGTTTAAGAGAATGAAATGAAGGGTGAAGATAAACATTTTGTAGAACAAGAATTGAAAGAATACATCCAGCTGATTTGTTCTCTCCACTAGAATTAAAATAGATCATCTACATCTTTTTCGAGTGATTTAATTTGACCTATAACACCATAATGGAATTATTTAAATATTTGAGTGTCTTGTTTGAAAAAGTTTTTCAGCAATCCTGAGGTAGCTTTATTTTTTTTCTATAGTGACACTGCAGCAAAAGTAATGGTGGAACTATTGGGAAGTTACACAGAGGACAATGCTTCCCAGGCTAGAGTTGATGCTCACAGGTAAGACTTCCCAGTTTCCTTAAAAGTAACTTTTCCTCAATTGCCAAATTATTTTGATCCCCTTACTGTTAAGAGTATTGAGTGGCCTGGTAGGCCAAGGGCCCTGCCTGGCCTCTTCTGTAACATTATTGCTGACTCAGTCAAGAGTTTGTCTCTGCAGTCTGCTGTAGGTCTGGTTGTAGGCACAGCCAGGTTTATTCCAGTGTGCAAGTGCACAGGAGTGTTCCTGCTCACTGCTGAGAAAGATCAGCCTTGGGTAAGGACTTCTTTACATCAGCTGTGCACTCAAGAGCCTTTATTCCTGTACTGGAATCCTTTATTTAGGCTTGTTTTACTTTTTGCCTGTTTTATTATCTGACAATGAGCATTCTTTTCAAATAACACTTTCTCCTGTCTTCTCTATGAGTAAGTACAAAGGATGTGAACTGCACAGAAATAAGCTTACCTGTTGAACAAGCTGGGTCTAAATTGATTCATAACAGTGCGTTTTCCCCACTGGCCAAAATGAGTAAAGGCATGTTCTAACTTAGGAATTAGTTTTTTAAGTTCTGCCAGATGTACACTACCAGTAGTTCTCAAGGGAGTTGTTTATACTTAACCATGGAGGAAGATCAGGACGACTCCTTTGGAAAATTAGTGTCTGTGCATAAGTGGGAGCTTCACTGGCTCCCCTACAGCAAGCTGCAACCTATTCCCTCTTGAGAGAACTTGTGTGCCCAGGGCTGTGTCTGTGCAGAGCTCGGATTCTCCTGGTGTCCTGGTGTGGCAGAGTGAGCCAAGGCTTCTGATGTGCTGCTGAGAAAAACTTTCATCTTCTCTTCTGTTTTTAGTCTGGAGCTGCAACTGAGAAGTCCTGGGCCTTGCACCAAACCCCTTGTTTGGTGTTGGGGTTTTCTCTGTTTTGTGTCACATACTCAAGTCTAATTAAATCTTCCAAAACAACTTAATTCGATGAAATTTTAGGAGCACAGTAAAAATACCTCAAGGAACAAAGGCTGTGCTGGAAGTAAATGCGTAGATGGAATCTGTAGAGTGATCTGTGGTTTGACCGCCTGGCACATTTCATTTGGAATACTGGACAGATTACTTCATGCTTCCTATTCCTTGGTTTTTCCATCTGTAAAATTAACTTTAAAATTGGAATTTGATATATGTTCCTTCTAATAATAATTGAAAACCCTTGAGTGTTTCATAGAAAGCAAGAAACAACAAATTGAGTTGCTCTCAGTCATGAAGATGTGTATTGCTTTGAAAGTGAGCATTTTCCTTTTCTCATCAGATGTATTGTACGAGCATTGAAGGATCCAAATACCTTTCTCTTTGATCATCTTCTTGCCTTAAAACCAGTCAAATTTTTGGAAGGAGAACTTATTCACGATGTAAGTAACTTCATTTTTAAGATGGTTTGATGACAGTAGACTGCTTTGTTTTAATGTGTCTTTTGAAATCTATTAGAATGGTTATCTGTGTCAGTAATCCTGACCTGCAATGTGCTATTTCTTTTACAGTCTTTAAAATTAAAATTAGATGTGAAACATTTCCCTTTGAAAGTTTCAGAAACTCAGTTACAAGTCCTGCCCTCACTTGAGTTCTGTAGCAAATCTTAAGTCTGGGGAAAGGAAGTAAGCTCAGCACAGACTGCCACATCTATTGACAGAAGACAGAATTTCAGCTCTTAACACCTATTTTTCTGTTCAATACCCATAGTTTCTATCCATATCTGTCCAGCCTGCAAAGAGGGAAACCAAGATAATATTTAAACTGTTCTCATGCTTGTTTTCCATCTTCTAGCTTTTGACAATTTTTGTAAGTGCTAAACTAGCATCCTATGTCAAGTTTTACCAGAACAACAAAGACTTCATTGACTCCCTGGGTAAGTTTTCAGATCATTTCATTCCTGACTATTGACATGGTTTAAGGTATGGAAGCCACAGAGTAATTCAGTTTGAATCTATGTATTGAAGCAAGGAAATTTGAAAACAGAGTAGAGTTTGCTGATGATAATCTCTTGTAGATTGTGAGTGGGCCACTAACTGTGGTTTGTTCTTTGAAAAAAAGCTGGTTTATGGCTTTGGACAAGAACTGTAGTTTTACCCACTGTTTTTTTTCTCTTAGAACTCTCCCCTTGAAAGCTTTAACACATTCATACTCCAAGCTAGGCCAGAGATCAAAACTGCATTGAGGAAGCCACCAGCTTGTATAAATCTTCAGTTTTTTTAATGATGAATAACTTTGTAACAGCAAATACTGAGCAGCAAGATAAAGCATGCAAATTGTGTGTGTGTGTCTGCCTGAGCTGATGCATTAGACCCAGCAAGCCACAGTCTGTCCCAGTTAATTTGTTTCATCACATGAAGCAATGTGATGGAATGTTAATGTCAGCACCCTCTTTATTTACACACTGTGGAAAAAAGGAGTAGTAATTAACACTTTGACACTCCCCCGTTGATGTGTAATTGACTGTTTCAAAGGAGCACTGGTTCATAAGCTATTGCATGCATTAAAATTACGTTTTTTATATTCCAGCTTTTTAGGACAGGGGTCAGTGACAATGCAGAAATTGCTCAATGATGCAGATTTTTTTATGACTGCATTAAGGTTTTGACATATTGGTAATGAATAAATGTTTCCATAAAAATACGACATTTTTTTTATAACTTTGATTTTCAAATGACAGTTAAACAGTGCCTTGGATGCATTTAAGGAAAGCCACAGTTTTGCTAAAACAGAGTTTAGTGCAGCTTTTTAACACATGCATTATTTTGTTTAATGGAGTGTGATACAATTCTTAGAGTAATTGTCCTCAGAGCTTTAAAATGGTGGTACTTTGGGTATTAAAATGATGGAAATACCAGTGGGATTTTTTGGTGGATAAAATCAGCAGCAAGTTTTTGGTAGCTTGTAAATGTGTGTATAGGGTAAGTGTATCTTTAGTCACATGTATATGAACATCAGTTATGCAGAAATCTTAGGCTTTTCTTTCTCAGAGGAAAGTGGGTTTGGGGCTTATCTTTTAGGTACTCATCGACAGAAGTATTTGCTGAAATTGCTGTTACATCAACATTTGAATAAATTTATGGAAGATCAGTTACACATCTCTGGAGCATTCATTGTATTATGTTCAGTTGTTGTGGTTTCTTTTGCCTTGCCTCCCAGTGTCTCTGCTTCCCTCCATGAATTAATTCAGTGTGTGAAGTTTCAATATATCTAAGATTCATATAATCTTAGTAAAATCCTTACATACCTGTGCAGATGTTTGGAAAGACAGTCTTACCTTCCACTTATGCTGATGTCTCTGTGGTGTTCTCAGAAACACCCTGTGTCTTTGACCAATGGACAAGCAGAGATTTGGAGGGAGCACAGATGGAAATGCTGGGAACTGAGTGGCTCAGCCATGGCTTTGAGAAACAAGGGCAGTTTGCTCTAGACAACAATGCAGTTATTAGATGAGGCATTAAAAAATTATCTGTTCCAAAAATGAGATTTTTAATCATGCTTTACAGATTTTTTTTTTAAATAACTTGCCAAAATACCTTTGTTTTAAAGGCTGTTTAGAATAAGATTCCAGTGGCAGTTGAGCATGGGCTGTAGTTGTAACTATTCCTGGACCAGGACCAGCTAGAGCTGGCCCAGGAAAGCTGAGCAGTGCAGGCTCCTACAGGCAGCATCAGTTTGTTACAATTTGTTGTTTTATTAATGCTGACAACTTAGGCCAGCAGTAGCAATATCTGTGTCAACTGCATCGCCCTAACATGGCCACAGTTAATCTGGTATTATCAGCCGTCTTCTTTGCAAAGTTAATCAGCATCTCATTTGCATTTGTTAATTAGGGTTAATGTGTGCTAATTGATTTTTTGATGCTTGTAGAGTTCCATTAAACCCAGTTAGGTATAGTTGCTGGTGCTCCTCATTCGTATGAATTATGGTGGTCTCGTTTTTGTTGAATCAGTGCCAAATAGGGAACCTGCATCATAATTACAGCTAATTAACACAACATGATGTCCTGCACTAATGTGCTTCCCTGCTAGTGTATGGGTGTTATAAATTCCAAAGTTACATATTTACTGAAGCTATGGGAATGTTTATAATGTCATTCTAGAACAAAAAGAGTGACGCTCATTTTTAAGAAACTTCAACTGGATCTTAATTGGTACCTCATGGACTTTGGAATAAGAAATGCCTTGTTTCATCTCAGTGACTTAACTTGGTTGACCTAGGTGTTTTTCCAGGAAAATGGTCTCTGATTTAGACATGCAAGGCCTTGGTTCAGTTCCTTGTGTTGGCATTTATGCAGTCATGCAAAAGATGTAACCTGACCTCAGCATCCGTTCTGCTGGTTTTGAACAGCACTTTTCTAAGCCACACTGGCTGCTTACATGAGCCTCATGATGCTTTTTTTTGCTGTGGACTAACAGATTCAGTAGAAAAATGCTTTCTTCTGGCACCATAATGTTAGGGAACCATCACTGTGAGAGGTTTATTTTCCAGAAACCACGGGAGAATGAGTGGTGAGGTGATAATAAGATTCTTGGCATAACCAGCCATGGATTCTGCATTTTGTTGCATTGCTGTTCTTCCAGGTGATGCAACTGAAAAATTCACTTGCACTCTTACCACTTCAGATTTTGTTTAGGTGATGTCTTTACTGCTCAAAACCCAAAACTTTTGTAGATAATACATTTTTGCTAAAAACAATTGATCTTGATGAACTCACAATGAAACTTGCTATTTTAGCAAAAGACTAGGCAGGTGGAGGATTTGATACTTTGCCTCAAAAAAAAAAAAAGTTGATAAAAGTAGAAGATATTTCAAAGTGAAATAGTTTTACTATATATGCTTTCAATAATTTTACATTTAACACAAAAAGCAAATGATCTGTATGAATTACAATTAAATCATTAATTAAACTATCAACACTTTTCCTCAGGCTTGTTGCACGAACACAATATGGCCAAGATGAGGCTCCTTACTTTCATGGGAATGGCTGTAGAGAATAAAGAAATCTCATTTGACACAATGCAGCAGGAACTCCAGATCGGGGCTGATGATGTGGAAGCATTTGTCATTGATGGTAAGAACTGTGGTTCTGCACACAGTGCTCATGAACAAGACCTTTTTAGTCTTCCAGTCTAATGTTAAATTTTAAGAACAATATTAATTTTGATTCCTGTGCTTTTTACAAGTTAAAGCTGCACAATGTCATTTAAAGACAGGCCCAACTGTTGTGTTTTAACCAGTCTCAGTGACAGAAACTGTGTCTCATGTAATTCTTTACAGGACTAATAAATCGTTTGCAGGTTTAATTTGTCATGTGGTTTTGTTTGCTGTCATTAAAACAGGAAGTGTTTCTAGGGGAGAGAAGTTCATAAAATCTGTACAGGATATTGCTGTAATAGATTGCCACCAAACAATAGGATTCGTGCATGACCTTCATCTTGTTACATCATTTTGCTTTTCTGCCTCTTAGGCCACTAAAACCAACAGCTAAACAGGTTAAGAGAACTGCTGACTTCTTATGTTTGTATTGATCTCATTTTGAACAATTTTTGTGCAGTTTAATGCCTTTGCACTATCATTAAAATGTTGCTCAAAACAGCATTGTTTTTTTGCAGCTGTAAAAACAAAGATGGTGTACTGCAAAATAGATCAGACACAGAGGAAAGTCATAGTCAGGTAAGTCAGTTCTTCATGGCATTTTGCAGAACTTCGTGTGTTCTAATTATTTCACTTACATTTGTAGAATATTCTAACTAGAAGCAAGGTATTGTTCGTATCAGTTGCTGGTAGTTAAATAGTTGCTATTTATCATAATTTTATTAAAGCTCACACTGAATGTGATTAGCTTATTTAATGAAAGAGTCCTACTTTCCAGGACATTTCATTTAATGACCTACTAGTGACAAGAATACTAATGACTGTTGTTGCTTTAAATATTTGGGAAGGCTACAGAATTCTCTTAATTGGTGAAGTGCAGCACTTTCTAGAGAGAAAATTGGAATTTTCCTATTTACTTATGAGAATAAAGTAATGCTATAGAAGAATGATGAGGTGAGTGTGACATCTCTAGTAACCTTCTCCCAATTTTGTTTTACTTCTCCAGTCACAGCACACATCGGACTTTTGGAAAGCAGCAGTGGCAGCAATTGTATGACACTCTAAACACCTGGAAACAAAATTTGAATCAAGTGAAAAACAGTCTCCTCAGTCTCTCAGACACATAAGACTTTTTTTTGACCTGGTAATATTGCTATAGATGAACTTTATTCAAAACTTTGATAATTTTTGACTGTTTAAAAAAATGTATGCAATTGGCTTAAAGAAGCTAAATTTTTTAAATTGCCACACCAAAAAGGAAAAAAAAAAAAGAGACAATAAAACTAACATGGGAAAATGTCTTCTGTTAATTTTTCTTACATAATCAGGAACAAGAAACTGACAATATTGGTTATGTTTCTTTTGTTCATTTTACAGTATGGAGACCTTTCTTTGCAAGAGGTGTGGGGAGGAAGGGGGGGAGGTCAGAAAAATGATAATGCAAGTATTTTTAAAGTAAGAGAAAAATTCGCTTAGACCCAAGGGGGGAAAAATGTGACCCAATAGAAGGGAAGCTTCATGAAGCCAGATCTGCTGCCTTATCTCTGTAATCATACCTGATCCTTCACTGTTGAGAGACCTCACTGATTACAGAAACTACAAGAGATAGATTTAAATAATTTGGCAGTAAAGGTGAACAGGATTTTTCTGTTCTTCTGCTGCTTAGAACTGCTGGAAGTAGTTGTAAATGTTTGCAGAACCCATTGTATTCTGAAACAGTTTAGAGGTGATTTTGCCTGAAAACTGAGTGAACAGGCTGTCAGAGAAAATGAATTGAACTATTTCAGCCAAAACTTCTGAGGAGCGGGAGAAGGATAGTATTAAGTAATTATTTAATTTTATTAAAAATATATAAAAACATTAACTTATGAACTTTTAAACTTTGGGCAAAGCCAATAATAACTTGAATTTGATTGCAGAAGCAGAGCTAACATTAGGCGTAGGAATTGTATACATTTTGGAACAGAAGAACTGTTAACATGTTATATTAAACATGAAAGTACACAAATATACCATATTTTGTAGGAATACCTGTACAAATCTGGGTTAGGTAAGTGATCTGTCTATGCCTAAAGAATGCTTATCTCCTGGTGCTTGTCTTCACTGGCTTTCTTCGTATTTTCTCTTTCTTGTTGAATTAAATCTCTCCAAATTCAGTAATTTCTCAATTCCTCCTGTTTGGTTTTGTATAACGGAGTTCCGAAGAGAGCAGCTGTCCTCACCTTTGAGTGCTTTGTCACTTCTTGCTGGACTGACTGTCATGTTAGAAGATTTCTGCTTGTTCTGTAAAGCAGCAAATCCTTCTTTAACCTGACAGAATACAAATCTTAGCAGTTGATAATTCACATACAAAGGTTCAGATTGTTGGATTCTGCTGAACATTAAGCAAACGAGGAAGTAACAGGAAAATAAAACAGTTGGAGAAAACACATTTAATTTGAAGTGTTTGGATCATATTTAACTTAGAAAATTTGATAATGACAATTACACTTTTATAAACCAAACTTAACATAAGACTTGATACAAGAGTGTGATTTTAAAAAGCTAAGCTTGTATTACAAAGCAGATTAGCAAAATAAAGAGCTTAATTAAAGAGTTTAATGTTGCAATTGACATTTCTATTGCTATGCAAGCATTTGATTAACAAAACCCAAAATAATGAGGTTTATAGTGTTAACTCCATCTCCACTGTATAGATTAGAAAGCAAACATCAGTAGTGCACAGTCTGTAATAGGTCGGCTTTTTTATGTTAAAGATCTTTTTGTTCTTATAATAGTTTAAATTACTCTTTGATATATTACTGTTAGCCACTTCATATCTATCCAAATCAAAGACAGATGGCAACACAGTAGGGAAACAGTTTTTTTGCTTGATGAGCAAAAACGTTGCATTTGAATGATGGGTTCTCCACCTGTAATCTGAGATTGTGTGACTCTTGGGGGAGCAGCACACAGCACCAGCCTGAGCACGGTGCAGCACAGAGCCAGTGCTGCAGGGGAGCTGCAAGGTGACCTCTCAGACTCTGCTCCTGGGCTAGGGGACTCCTCTTGCATGGATCACAAGAGGAGACCTTCCCCCTCTGCTCAATCAGTTTTTTAATGCTAGGCAACTGTGCCTCAGCCAGCTCTAAGGCATCATGTCTTTATCAGGCCTACCTTTATTTTAGCACATTAATTTTGTGCTAAAGCTTACCTTCACTAGTATACAAGCATTTCTTCAAGTTTGAAATATGAACAATAAAATTCATGCAAATCGTTCATTATTGCATTTGTAACAATGCAGCATTTGTTGTTGCCATGCATCTGAAGATACTGACACTTCAGGACAGTAATGACTGGCATCACCCTTTCAGTGAGGAAGTAACTGCTCCATTTGAGCAGTAAAAGTTTCAACCTATTAATTCTCTCATGTTTTTCCCCAAGGTCTCAGCAACAAACAGATCATACTTCACTGCAAGCCACTAGTCAAAATCTCTCTGGAATAGCATGTGGGGCTGAACCTGTCCTGTACTGAAACTTGCATGTATAAACTGAGCTGGAGGTGCTTATTCATCCTTACTGTGGTATTTAAGCATGGACAGACTAATGTTTAAAACAGTTGTTAACATTTTTACTAGAATTACAAGTGCACCTGTAGCATTTGTTAATAATTTTTATCCCTTTAAAGAGTACTGTGATTGAATGAGATTACCCAAATTGTAGAATGCTTAAGTCTGCTCTAGTTGCAATCATACATGTTAGTCAAAGCAAATGAAATAGAAAGCAAAAAAGACGGTCAAGCCCATTTTTAATCTCCCAACAGCTTATTTATCTTGGTCATTAAAATTACAAGAAGTTAAGAGCAAAAGGTATTAGAATGACACCAACACGGAAAGAAGGGAGTGCTCTGCATTATTGCAGGCTGAGATTTTGTAGATGAAGGATTTGGAAAATCTAAGGTGAAGCCAGCAAGGCACTGTTCTTGTCCATCTCTGCTTTTTCTTAGCTAGTACAGCAGGAGCTTTCGTTTGGAGGTGACAAAGCAGCCATAACCACAACCAGATAATGAAACAAACACAGCTTTGCTTCAGCTGTAGGTTACAGAGTGGAGTTCACTCAGCTCCTGGGTCCACCTCTGAGAAAAAGCAAGAGACACAGTAAATACCACCAGCTGTGTTTGGTGAAAAATCCACTTCGGTGTCATTCACAAGTAGAGACAGGCTAGCAAAGTCGAGTAATTTAAAACATCAGTCGTGTGAATTTCAAGGAACGTGGATGCTGATGGCATCAAAACATGATTATCTGCTGAAGTTAGCCAACTCTGTCCCTTGAAACCACTGTACACCTCATCCAGAGATAGCCCTAACTGCCTGAGAAATCCCTCTAGAACTTCTCAAAATGAAAGGTCAGCTGCAGCTGTAAATTACTGTATCACTTTTGAATGATACATTCGACATTGAGTGAAATTCTCTTAGAGCAGTTAGAGCTGTTCAAGCTTCAGAGTCTAACAGATCTGAAAATGCAGTGATGAGTCATTGGGAAACAACAGGTTTTTACATGTTTGTGTAACGTTACTCTGCAAAATAACACTACTTTAAACAGGGCATCATATAACTACAGTGTGTGTTAAATGGATAGGCTCTAATTCACAGATGTGCTGAATTTTTAGTCTTCCATGGATTCTTTTAAATGACATGGTCTCATCAAGCAATAGAGGAAACTATGTTTTTATATTTTATATACTACTATTTTCCTTTTTTTAAAAGATTTAACTTCTACTTTTACTGTAGGTGATGATTTTTATTAGGGTACACAATAGACTAGCCTTTTCCTCCTCTCCCAAACAGACTGGCTAGCATCTGTTTGATTCATATGCTGTGACTTTTTCCTGCTGTTTTCTATCAACCTTAATTGAGAAAAATGGTGTCTTGTTGCCCTTTTGATATTATTTCGGAGATTGACTCAGCCTTAAAGTATCCAGATGGGTACAGTTGTACAAATATCTGTGGAATTAGCTCACTGAGGTCTGGTCTGCAATATTTTTAATTGACTTACGTGTTCTGTGGGAAAAGAAGAATCATAAAAAGCCTTTGCTGTAGCATTCCATTCTTCACTAGGCTCTCCCTGGGGCTCTCGGTGGATACTGGAGGTATTCAGAGTGTTGGCAGCTCTGTTCAAACTGCTAGAACCTGATTGACAAAAAGGAAATGGTAACAACTGCAATTTAGTCTCCAGGCACTAGTTGTGAATGACTAAACTGGTTTACATCTGATCTTAAAAAATCAAATATTTTTGTTTTAAATCCCTGGATCTTTGTTGTAGGCTTTTGCCCTTCATTTTTTTCTTTCACATGCTTCATCTATTTTTCTCTCTAAAGATGAGGTATATTTCTATTTTGATTAAAAATATTTTCTCTCATTTTCACATATTGAGTTAATGACAGAAAAGTGACTTATAGAAAGTGTATGTATTCTAAATATTCTAAATGAATATATTTTTTCAAATGCTATTACTTTAAACTCACTGTGATAACAATAATAAAATGCATAATTAATGTCATTATAACATGATATTCCAGGGTGACTTGTAATAAAAAAAGACACAAATACAAAGCTTTTCAGACAAGCAAAAACATTTTAAATAAGGAGTCATTGTGTTAATGGCTCTACCTGATGTTTCAGGTGGTGAGCCCTATTAAAGGTAGGAAAGGCAGGTGAGTAGATTAATCACAGCCAGGTATAAGCCTCCAGTCCTTCAGCGAGCGGCTTTATGCAGCACCAGTAAATTCTGTTGCAATCAATATCAAGTTCCTTGCAAGGTGAAAATACAAGGATGTTTTCACAGTTCCTCACAGTGCAAACAGGAGCTGTTGGGATGTTCCTGTGGATCACTGCATTACCACAGTAAAATCTTGTTTAGCTATGAAAATACATGATACCTCATGGTTATGTAACTGTTATTTCAGAATGCTGACATTTTCTCTTGGGAGGAAGAGGAAAATGGTTATATGTTTATTTTCTTTTTTAAGCATCTGCCACGAAGATCTTTCCCATTCCCAGTTAATTCCTTCATTTACTGATCTGGAGTGTCTGCTCCCTGGGAACCAGTGTATGAATAGTAAATAGCACTGTGCTTAGGCAGTAGAAGGAACTCCCTCAGTTAGATTCACTAAACTCTTTCACCAATTCTCTTCACCTCTAAATTTCCCATATGGCTAAATGGTTTGTGCTCCAGTCAGTCAAAAAATTTCTTTTAAAATATAAATCCAGTGTCCACGTGGATTCCACTGCAGGTTTGCCATTTGGGAAGAGATCTGCAGACAAAACAACACAAACCCTAAGCACAACAAACACTGGGAGCTGCAGTGAGGTGTAGGAGCCCTCACAGGGAGGTTCTCCTCTCTCCCAAGGAGGTGCAGCATTCCCAGAGGGCAGCAGGCTCAGGGAGGGATCTATCTCAAATAGGCAGCATGAGGCACATCTGGGACACAGACCAAGACCCTCACCATGAAGGTTTGCTGGAATTCAAGGTCTGGTCACTAGGCAACACAGTTGAGGGACTGGAGTTAGTTCCCTACCAATTCCTTTGGATGAATCTCTCAGAGTCACTTGGAGTTCCAGTACTTTGCATGCAGAAAAGTTTCTGACAAGAAGAGGAGGAACTCACAGGGAAGAAATTTAGATAGCTCTGTCTGTTCTTACAGAAAAGATACATGCAGAACATCATGTAACTAGGCATTCATTTTATTGAAACAGATAGCAAAATTCACATTATTAAAAGAAATAATGTGCCAATCTGAGATCAGGATTCTGCTACCTTGCTACCACTACTGCTGTTTTAGGCACAAAGACATTTCTGAAATGGAACTTCAAAAAATCACACAAAAAATTTGTGTGCATCTGAACACAAATATCCATGGGCAGGAGATGACAGAGAGAAACAAAACTACCTATAGAGTTAAACTCAGAGCAATGTAAAGAAACCAGACTGCTGGATTTCTGTCTGCCACTATCTACAAAACTAAAGAAGGGAGTCCACTCTGCTCTTGGTATGTTCAAGGGCCAAAGGTGAAAACCCTGCACCAACAAAAACTATAAACACGAAACACCCTGTCCTGTGGATCCTGCTCTTCAGAAAACACCCAGGGCTTCAGTTTTGGGGTAATCTACCAGCTGATATTATTGCAAAACAAATCTAAAATACAGGATTTCTACATCTCAGTAAGGATTTAGAAACCCACGGAATAAAGTTCATATTTACTATTTTGTATGTGCAAAATATTGCTCAACAAATAATAACCAAATGTCAATAGTAGGAGATTTAAATGCTCTTTGAGCACCTCAAGCTCTGTGTTTTCCAGAGCCTGACAGAATATTAAGTCCTTTCACACACTCAACACATTCAGATGGTTTTAATAGTCCATCTAAATTAGAGACGTACAGTAAAATAAATAGTAAATTTCTGTAAGACTCATTCAAAGAAGCATCTACTGGTTCAAAAATCTACCCTAATTTTGAAATATACCCTAAAAATGAGAACACTGAATAATTTGCAAAAGCTACTCAATGCTTTTCAGATCCATGCAGAGCCCTAATACAATATGTTCTACATTAGGGTTAGAAATGCCTATCAAAATTCAGTTTGTAATTGCACTGCTGTTATTTCACAGAGGGAAAAAAAATTAATCAACTAAGTGACTGATAAGCTAAAAAAAGCTGTTTAGTTGCATTTATAACACAAACAGAGCAATCTCACCTTTTATGATATAACTAAAATATCAGGCTTATATTTTTCTACACTAAGCTTAGATACAGACATTTCACATTCTAATAATTTTTCTAAGCATTACATGGTTGAGAACATTAATGCTTATATTTTCTTACCTTGTCCTGTTTCTCCACTGTCCACATTTTCACAGAGATCTTGACTCTGTGTGTTTGAAATAATGTTTGTGCTTTCCACTAAGCATGGTAGTTTGTCTTTCAAAAGGGAAGGCTCCTTGGAAGCTGAAGTCCATGTAGCTTGACCTCTCATTTGATTTACTCTTGAACAAGAACTGAGAGCTAAAAATTTCAAGACTAGTGGAGTTTTCTCAGCTTTTTTATCTGAGGTTGAAAGATCAAAGGATGACCTTACACTTGTGTTTACTAAATTTCCAGATGTTCTCATGGGTAAAGAGCATGATTCTTTCAGGTGACCCTCAGCAAACTTTGTTCCTGGAACTGTACTACTCAGCGAGTCTTTTTTCTCTTTTAACAATGTGTTATTTGTCGAAGTATTAATCTCCAGGGAGTGTCCATTTTTGACTGAGTGTATCTGAGTACCATTGTTAACATTTTTACATGGAATTAGTTTATCTGTATGTGCCCTATCTGCTGGGGGGGTTTTATGAGCAATTTCGAGACCATCAGCCTTTACTGGAGATTTGGCTTCAGCATTGGAAGTCCATGTGTTTGTAGCATTCCCTCTTTGTTTAGCACTTCCTTTTTCAGGTTGCTTGCTGTGCATGTCATCTGCACTTACTCCTCTCTCAGTTTTTGGGAGGCATAAATTAAAAGTACCTAATAGAGACTTACTATCTCTGCATTCTTTTGCAGCACCATCATCAGCACTTGTGTTATCACAACAAACAGTTGGTGGATGTTGAGTATCAGTTTCCAGAACACCAGTGCTGTTCTTGTTTCTGGCATTGTCATCATTTCTGCCTTCAGCATCTACATGTCTCTGTTCCAGAGGAAGTTTATCTCTATGTAAACCACTCAGATTTAAGTTTTTTTCTGTTTTATGTAATCCACTGCCTAGAGAATTGTCACTATTCAGCAAGCTGCATTTTTGGTATTCTGCTAGAGAATTCTCTTTAGTATAAGGTAGGATGCCAAAACTTAACTCCTTAGCTTGGTGGTTGTCTGTACTTCTGTCATGCAGAGCACTTGTCTCAGTGCAAAGAACAGTTCCAGACTCGGGTTTGGGTGTTTCAGGTGTGAAGACACTTCTGTTGTGCTGTCTGGTGTCTGAGTTTGCATCTGCCTTGGCACAAGTCGATTCATCTGCACTATTGCACAGTTCTTCCCTGCTTGTGTCAGTCTCCTGACTTCTGTTTTTCCTGTCAGCACCTACAGTCTCAGCACTGTCCAAAAAGTCCTTCCCTGTTTGTGTGTGGTGTGCTGCCAAAGGCTCAGTGCTGTCCCATGGCTTTTGATCTGAATCTGCATTGCTTTCATCTGGTAACCTTCTGTGTGCTGTTCCTGCATCTTCTGCCTCTCTGCATTCACTGACATGCATTTCTGAGGTGTGTCCTTGGGTAATTAAATCAGTATCTGTGCAGAGGGTGTTCCTGGGAGAAGCCTCCCTTTGCTTTACTTCACAAGGGCTAGCAACATTAATTTCATCCTTAAAACTGTTCTCAAGAACTTGTGACCCTGTAAGAGTGAGGGTGTTCTCTAGTTAGTGACTGACCCAGAGGTTATGTAATGCTTTATTTTTACAGCTTAGAATTTCCAAAGAGATGGACTCAGGATTGATATAAATAGTGATATCTTATATTACACACACAAGCCTGTCAAAAAATTACTGAAGGTAAGTATTGCACTATGATAACTTGCAAAATATTTATAAACTGAGAGAGCAGAGAATATATTAATGTTCTGTGGATTTTAGATATGACCATTTAATTCAGGATTTAAGCCCCCTCTTGTCATATATTGTATCTGAAAGCATTTTTCCTTTCTTAACAATACTACTTATCTCTATTATCCATGGAAGGTTATTACTTTGTTCTATCTTTAATTCCTCAATGCTTGAAGACTGGTCCCTTGTGTTTTTTACTTCAGTTTCTTCTTCATTTCCACAATTACCATATTTTCTTATTACAGACTGCATAAGCTCATGCTCTTTCTGAATAACCTGTATTTCACTGTCTTTTGAGTGCTCTTGACCACTCTAATATAGGAAGGAACAAAATATTATAGGTATTTTAACAATTTACTAAAGTCACTGATTAGGCAAAAAAGTTCAGGACTGAGATTTAAAATTAATTTTACAATTATGATTGAAAACAAAGACCTGAAGCATAAAAAGTAAATGTAAACAAAGGAAAAGAAAAAAGCAGACTAATACCCTAGAAGACTAGGAAAGAAATCAGGTCCTGCTATATTACAGTCAACAAAGTTATACATTTGACATTTCAGAATTCCTCAGTGGAAGGTATTTGTGTTGTACTTGTGGTGACTGGATCACTCCCTTTCTCTGCTAGCCCATTCAGTGATCTGCTCAGTAATTCCATGTGCAAAAATCCTGCATCATTGTTGCTTACACCCAAACACATGTTTATGTGTGCATAAACATGTGCACAAAAACAACACACGCACATATAAATAACTTTTTATTTTCTAGCAAACTGCCCAGGACTTTTAACTTCATTTCACAGGCAAATAAGGCTTCTGAATTTACAATCCCTGACATTTAGTTCCTCATTTCCTCACAAGTATCTCGTTTAACATGAATTTGAGTCAAATTCAACAAGAATAGAAGCCTGAAAGATTTGTCTGCTTGAAGTCTACATCACTGGTCAGTTACTACTGCATCTGTATTTCTGTTCAGTTTTGAAAGCTGCAGACAATGAAGTTCTGTGGAAACTAGGGCCTGAATAGTGAAGATAATAAAATTCCACCAAAATAAAAGCAAAAGGAGATGTATCCTTTATCATCATCAGCTGTTTGGCAGCTGAAGACAGGAGCACGTGCTGGCTCTTGCCCTAAAGATAGGATATAAAAGTAGGCAGATGTGGGAGGGTGCTTAGTCCATAAAAGATGTGGGAAAAAGCTGAAGATACTTGGGTGACTGGAGGTGTTGCAGAAGGAAGGCTGGGATCTGGGAGGGAGTTACAAGAGTTGTGCTTGGGCACTGTGTGTGTGTGGGGAGGACAGAGAATATTGCAGAGTGGAGGGAGGCACAAAGACAGCACTGCTAAAAAATGAGGCAGTTGCAATGCTGGCAGAGTAGGGGATGTAGAACACAAATCTGCCAGGAACAGTTTTCTACAGGTCACAGGAACATCCTGATACTCCCAGCCTTGCTGGTTTGGGGGAGGGAGCAGTAATGGTAAATAGAGGAGGGTCCTAAAATATTTTTCCTCCACCCTTAATTTGAAGTTTCAGTTGAAATCTCTTTCTCTTTTCCTCATGTTTTATCATTGTCATCAACCCTGTCACACCTGGAAATTGTATATATTGCATTTTTTTTCTTTTCTAGGTATTTAATTAATTTTGCTTCTTTACTCTATGTAGCCCCAGCATCACATTTTCAAGTGTTTTGCATACGTATAGTAGAAATTTCCTTTTCCTTTCATGAAATCTGTAATTATCTTACAATCTCTTGTTTCAAGGAGCTTTTTCTTCAGAAAGAAACACCACACTACAACTGCGTATATTACTTTTTTGTACATTAATAAGACAGCCACTGCAGTTGAACTTACCACATTTGTTGGTGTGGGCTGAGCTGGTGACTGCATCTGAAACAAACAGGACAAAGTGTTCATAGAAAGGCAGAAAGGTTTCATTTTTCCTTTCCAGGTTTTCAGATGGGTTGAAGAAACCTGCTTTTCAATAAATTCAAATGGCTGTTTAGCTCTTAAAAATGTGTCCAAGATGGGCAAACTAAAATTCCTAAATAACAAAACTTTTAAACTTGGATTTTTATTTTTTGCCTGTGATTTAATAAAATCTAACTAAGAAACAATATATCCCTAAATATCCTTCCCCTCAACAGACTATTTCATAGTATGAAATTCAAACCCTTCTGAAAACCAGATCTCCATGTACATCCACCCACGAAAGAATTACAGCAAGCCATTGCTGGGTGTAACCCTATTCTCTACTGGTACACAGCTGAATTACAAACAATATCAAACTAAAGGTGAAGCATGGTATGGTTAAACTAAATTGCAATCCAAGTCTGTAATGAGGTCTGACATTGTACCTTTACTTTTAAAATGTCTTTTGTTTAATTACTATTCCAGAGGTGATCAATGTGAAGAAGTTTAAGTACATTCTGAATTTCATATCCCACAAATAAACACAGGGATTTCAGATTGCTTGGGTGTAAAAATAAGTATAAGCATATTTCCTTAGAACACTTGGAACCACAGTCAAGATCTAAATCCTAGCCAACACCTTTCCCTTTTATGTGTCACTAGATGCTGACTTATTAGTGATACAAGGTGAAATTCCACAAATCAGAATAACCAATATGATCTGCTGCAGCTTCAGTTTCTTGGCAGTGTTCCACTCAGTCCAACCTGCCTAGCTTTGAAAATCTAATGACTGTACAACACAAAGTGGTGTGGCAATTTGCCATAAGATAGTGTAAGATGTATATCTAGAAGACATCTGACTTCTTTTGCATTTATAAGCATATGCTTTAAGCTTTTCTGCCTTCAGAGCCATGGGGTTACCTTAGTAAACACCAATACTGTTTATCATTAATGCCTAATCACTTTGATTCTGCATCCTAAACAAAATTGATATTCCATTTCCATTCAAGGAAACAGTGATTTTTAAGATACACAATTTGCATTATTCTTTGTAGAGTTCAGCTTTGGCACAATGAGTAATCATTTCAAGTCTAATTTCCCTCCCATTATTAAGCCCATACCACAGCCACATATATGTGTGTGTGAGCTATAAACATACGTATGTACGTGCATTGAAAAGAAATTGATTTTACATTCTTCTAAATCCTAAAATATTTTTACTGCTTGTCATTTTACTGACAATTCATAGACTAGTTCTAAAATAGTTACCTGTCTTTACAGTCCTAATGTCTTCCTATTTTCTTAAAATAAAAACAAGACTATATACATGACAAATAAGTTTGCCATTCTTTGAAGGATAGATCATTACTTCTTTGTAAAACTTAATGGAAAATACTCAATGGAACAACAGAAACAGAGAAGGTTTCTTATGGCTTCTGACTCTGCCCATTTTTTTCAATCCTAGAGAAGACTGGAATACAAATTTGCAACCCAGTACAGAGCTGCAGGGAATAAAACAGAGGGATCTGTTATATCTATATGTATAGCTGCAGGAACAGAGCTGCTATGTGTTCTTACTTTTGTTCCAAAAGCCCATCTTTGTGTGCTTAACCACTTGTTGACTTCCCATATGTGCCCTGCATCTAGAGCTGAACGTGGGTTTGGTTCACCCAACAATCCAAGCTCAGTTCGAGTTCAGCCTGCACTACATAAAAGTCTTTTACCCCCTGCATTCACCACCTGATGAGCTCACTGTGTCTTTAATGACTCCTAAACATGCTATGTGACATAAAGGTTGGTGTTTCTTAAAGTAAAACTGAAGCACTTAGATAACCTGTATATTGATAAAAACAACCTTCTGTTCTGTCCCATGTTACAGATTTTAGAGGAACTGAAATTAGTTCCTCTGAGTAGAAGTGGACCTGCTTCCACACTTCCAGGGAGCTTACACACATGTGAAGTCAACTGGATCTGCCCCAGTATTTGAGAAATACCCATGGAAAATATGTCTGTGATATAGGGTTTAGGAAAGATAGGTGGCTTAAGTTAACTGCTGTCTGTTAGGCAAAAATTTATTAATGAAGTACTATCTCAGGTTTCTGTGATATAAACACCTCTCTTGATAAAAGGAGGACATTCTGTGGGTACAGGAAGTTTCAAGGATACTTAGGGCCATTGTCACTTAAATTTTTAGGTTAAGCCATGTCAAAGGAGGATCAGTGGACATGACAGACAAGATTAGAAAAACTGTCATATCTTTAGCTCTCTGGCATTTTCACAAGACACACTGCAGCTAGTAAAGACTTACCTGCAGATTTTCCACTTGCTCAGAATGCTGATTTCCTGGAGGAGGATGATAATCTTCAAGATGTCTATGAAGTCCTTTAAGGGAATTCAGCTCATTTTTAATAATGTGTATTTCTCGTCTCATGTTTTCCTCCTGTAATAATTGCAAGTACACAGAGCACACCAACACTTTACTGCATGTTCAAATAGGTAAACCAGCATTTTTCAAAGGTATGAACAGCTGAGCAAATGAAAATTCATCCTTAAAAGAAAGTATGCTAAGGAATTTCTTTGTAAAAAGTAATTGAGCTCTTTCATTCAAACCAAAATTTTAACTACATTTCCATTACAGATTATAGTTTTTATTAACTGGTTTGAGATTTTTTTTTCACCATTTACTGCTAGTAGCAATGCTCCAAAAAAGTGAGATTTGTATTTGTAGCTTTCCTCCTTTTTGGCTCCAAGATAAATGTAATATTCAAAATTCATTCTCTACCTACACTGTCAAGAAACCACAACAGCAAATAATTTGTTTAGCCCTTTACTTCTGTAAATAGCCTCAAATATCCAATGCTCCCTCAGAAAATATGTAACAATTAAATTTTTGTATTTAGAACTAACAGAATATTCCAAACTACAACCTCTAAAAAGAATCTAAGGACAATTTTACAGAAATTTCTTCTTAATTTACAAAGATTTCCAGAGCAGTGTTAATTTTATCCTTGATGATTTACTTTAGGAGACAAAATTTCTAGTTATCCATAGCAGAAATATGAGAAGGTATAACAATTATCTTCTACAGAACAGATGCAAATGTTCCTGAGAATTAAGCAGGGCAAATTCCCATGTCTATAGAGAAAACTGTGGTATAAAATTCTCCAAGGAATCAGGGAAATCGAATTTCAGGGAACTGAGCATCAGAACAGCTCAGCTATTTTGTAGTCTCATGGTTGCAGTCATGCCCATAGTGGCTACACTCAAAGGAGTGAGCCTTAGACAACAGGATTACAAGGACAACTTTGCATTATTTCCCCACAGCTTCCCTGGAAATCTATCTACCAAAATCAAAACCTTTCTGGCAGCAAGTGCCAAGCACACAGAAATAAAAAAGACAGACTATTAAACAAATGCTGCTAAGAGTCTGGTTTCCACACATTAAGCAGATCTTGTCTTATTGAAATGGTATTAATCTTTCCTATATCTAAACATGCATTTATTACTGCAGACGATTTTTACAGCTACAATATTTTGCTAATTGTTTTGGATTAAATAATTACTGAAGTATTCTTTAAAAGTAATGAGGTAATAGAAAGAATGTCAAATATAGACGACAAACTATTGTTTAGGTGTCCATCCACAGAGGTGAATTCACTAGGGGGACATAGCAGACACACACCTTTTCTTACCCCCTTTCACCCTCAGTCTGCACTGAAGAATTCCTTTCAAATCAGAACTGCAGGAAGAGCACTGACTTTTTAGAGCACAAAAGTCAACCTAAATCTACCTTGAAAAAACATTCATTTCTAGAAGTGTCTGTATTACTGCAGAAGAAATGAGTTGTTTTTATTGCATTATTTCTGCGATATTTTCTTGGCTTTTAGTGATTACCTGAAATGCTTGACAACTATTCAAAAAACTTTTAATACTAAAGCATTTAATTTAATAAACCTACATCATTTTTCCAAGTTCTTAGTGCCTTCTCGTGCTCATTCTGAAGATTAAGGAACTTTTCTTCATTTTCCTTTGCCTTCTCCCTTTGCAGCTCATTATCTCTTTCAAGGGCCTGCAATAAAATTAATTATCCAAAAAATAATCAATACCACATTAATGAATTTTGATGTGTTTTATGTTGCTTGGACCTTTGCTTCTAACATGCTGCAAGAGCCATACAGATCAGTGATAATGTGCTATCTCAACAATAATTTTCATAAATTAACAGAAAGGTGCTTATAGTTTAGCTAACAGGAAACAGGGGGAGGTTATGAAAAAAGAAATGGCTATAAAAGGGTATAAAAACACTTGCCATTATTCAGTTTCACTGCATAAGTTTTAATGTGCTGAAAAAGTAATATAAAGTCCAGAGATGATAGATATGAAATGTAGCATAATCCAGAGCCACTGTACTTAAAGAAAAAACTGACAGGAAAAAATTATTTTTATAATCAGTTTTTCTGTCTTAAATTGTTCATTATAAACTATTCAATCTTTACATTCTAAAACATACCTACTGCAACATGAAGTATGTATCTGATTATGCTTTAATTTATTTTTATTAGGTCACTGAAATAGGAGTGCATTGAAATAACAGTAATATTAAGTTTATACCACAACAACTGTACTGGCAACAGTTTTGAGTTAACTCTTTCACCTTTCCTGTGCTAAATTAAAGGAGTCTTGTGTAAATCATCTTCACACATGTATCAGGTAGTCTTGGAATTTATCCTATCATATTTTTATAGCAAACAATATGGAAGATAAGAGTCACTGCATTCCACAGCCTGCTATATGGATGACACAAATATATTTGATAATGTAAGCATAACTTCAATGTATGAGCTGTATGAGCAGCTACATATTTATGATTCTATGTCTTTGAAAGTCCACTTGAAAAATGTTATGGAGGCAATACTCTAATTCCTTTTTACTAAATCTTTTAACCAAAAATGAGTCCACTTTTTGATTCAATTAGCACCAATTTTAAAACGTCTTTGTTAATTTAGCTAAACTATTTAAAAAATTACATTTTACATGTACTAATACTGGGAAAATTCAAACCACCCTGCACTTTTGTACACAAGGGAAAAGTTGTGCATAAGACTATAATGGATCCTGTTTGACACATTATGTATTTCCAAAAATGGGACAATTCAGCAATGCATTGTCTGAATAATCCCACTCTGATATAGCCTTTTCATGCAGTTGTATCAACCAGGAGTGCAAGACCTCCTCTCTTTGATGAACCTGCTCTTAACTCCAAGGATGCTTTTACTTGCACCTGAAATGCAACGTCCTCAGTGATGGATAGTTACTCACAGCATAGCTCTTAGGACAAAATCTCAGATCACATGTTAAAGCCAGTTGTACAGGCAGGGGGATACCTGAATTCCTTACATTCTCAAGTATTCTGTCATCTGTTCAAGATTTTTTTTTTTAAGTTGTATATTCATCTCCCTATTCTACAAGTTCAATCTGGTGTTTTAAAAAATACAAAAAATGCAAAATAAGAAGCTAATATTGTCTCATTTCTTGGAATATCATGGTAATTGTATCAAACTGAAAAAAGGTCTATTTACATCAGTTTAAGTACTGAAGGTTGAACCAAGAGCCTCTTATTGGTTATCCATGCTTTATAACACCCATTTCATCTAAAGTATTTATGCCTGAAGTTACCTTTGAGGACTGCACTGAAGCTTTGATGACCAGCAGTGCTTTTTGCTGTAGTTAGAACAATCAAAACCAGTAATACCTTCCCAATGTCTTATATAAACAGACCAGATCAGAGCAGGCTGTCATCAGAACTAGCATAATTGCAACCAGAAATCAATTTTTGGCCTGCACAGGCTGCAAAACAGAGATTTGTCCTCCATTCATACCTTAACAAGAAGAAAATAAGCCATACTTGTAGACATTTATGTGCAGTCTTCAAAGAGAAGATTCACAGATACCATTTACTGTTTTAGCTGGAGCTTTAAGGCATAATATAAACTTTATCTGAGAGGGGAAACAATAGCTCAGAAGTGCTATGAAAAAAAGCACTTTAAAATACACTTGCTATTCAATAGTCCTGACACAAAGGACTAAAGGGTTCCTGTATTATGAAAGTCATCATCAGTAGGTCATATATTATTGCCAGCATCTCTTTTAATCTACAAAGCAATTCTAATTATCTTTAAAAATAAAAATAAAAAACACATTACCTTCCTACTTTAACAAAAACCAGGATTGTATGAATAGCAAGTAATCCAGCTGTTTCACTGGACCCAATATACAAATAAGAGAAGCTACAGAAAATCATGCTACCTTAGGCAATTCTAGAGCCAAAGGGTTTCTCAGTTAATCTTTGTAAAAATGTTGCAGATGCTTTTTTAGCCAGTTTCTGATGGAGAGCATAGTTCACCTTCAACCTTACTTGTTTCATCAAAATACAGAAGTCCTATGTTTATGTTATGGCAGAAGGCAAGCTACTTACCCCTGTTAAGAGTAGCTTAGGGGAAGTGAATAATTCCAAATTAGCATAGCAGCATTCTTTGAGAAACAAAAGTATACATCCACACTGGAAGTTCAATTTGAAATTAACTGAACTACTTGTTCAAAACCTTGGCTTCAAAAAGTGGAACAGCTGTGGTTATGTCTGGGCAAACAATAGATAATAATTTTTAATAGTCCAGTCAGTGGTTGTACCTGAACTCTGCATGATACCTCTGATGGGAATGGATATGACCTTAATCTTCAGTGCACTAACTGCTATTGAAATGTGGAATCTGAACTGTTCTGAGCTGCTTTGACAGGCTGAAAGAGTGTCCTAGAGTGACTTTATGATGCTTGTGTCCTCAGTTGTCAGTTCTGTTTATGCAGGATATTAAGTTCTGCAACTTTAAGACTGGTTCTGAGAGTGAAGGGGGAGAGAAGAAGCACACAGGTTGCTTGCAGAAGCTGCACTTCCTCTCCTGCATCCTTCTCACCCACTTGGAACCCTGCTGATGGAGAATTTCAGACTTTCCATGCTGACAGGCACTGACCCCCAAGAGAACTCTGCTTTTTACCTGAGGCCATGGAGAAGGTATCCAAAATGGAATGATAGAACTGGGATTGTGGGTGTGGAGTTTGAATAGAAGTGTGTAACATCACAGGGTGGAAAACTTAGAGTTTAAGGTTTTAGAATATAGTAATAGATATAAAGCAAGATGGAGGTTTTAGGGCACCCTAAACACAAACACCCTTCTTCTTGGGTGGTTTTGTGCAAATGGATAAGGTGTCGGCATTGTGGGCTACGGGTGGTTGCTTATTGGGTTAAAAATGAAAATAATTTAGGTGTCATTTCTTAATCGGACAGTTTATCCTTAAAAGGCCTGGGAGAGAGGGAGATACAGCTCCATTTCTAGTTCGTTACAGTGAAATGCTGTAGAACTCAGGGTTGGTGAGACTGTAGAATAAGAACAAATAAACATCTGAGTCCCAACAAGAAATACTGTCTTGTGCATTTAATCCTGATTTTGGCAGAAAAAAGAAGCAAAGAATCTGCACCCACTGTGTTGCCTGCAGCACGGACAACAGAACAGAACTGTCCTTTGCTTTTAATTAGTTGGGTTTGTTGAGTTAGCTGAAACCAGAAGTTTTTTGGAACTGTTCAGCTATTGTTCAGTCCAGTAACACCAGGACTATCGTCTGGGGCACCACAAGCTACACTGCAGACACCAGACTCAACCCCAGAGAGACTAAGAAGAAACTGAAGACACACCCAGAAAAATACTCTGAACTACAGAAAGACTTTCTGAATTTGCCACTTCTTTACAACAATGAGAAGTTTCATTGTTTAATATTATTCATTTTTCCTGTTTGTGAGTACTTTGCTTGTTAAATAAACAATTTTTCCACTTTTCTCACAGGAAACTTATGTCTCCTAAACTGGTGGGAGGAGAGGCTGCTTAAAGTTTCTTCTAACGGGACCACTACAAAAGTTTCCTCCTGAAATTTGCCCTAAACCAAGACAAAGGGGAACTGAGGAGTGCTGCAACTCCACACTATCCAGTGTGACTACTTCCCACCTCTAGCATACATATGATGCCAGAAAACACAGCAAGAAAGGGCTAAAGATTATGCTCTTTCTTAGGGACTCTGCTTTAGGATCCAGCTATGAATGAAGATCTGAAATTTGAAATGTTGCCCAGAAATGCGTACCTATATGAAAATTACAAGAAACAAAAGTCATAAAATAATTTGATTTCAGTATTTGCAAGCAATTGTGTTCTGATTTTGCCCTGTAGAAATGGCTGCTAAGAATGGTAACCATGATTTACTTTAGGGAGAGAAGAGGGAAAGCACAGCCTGTGCTTCAAGGTTTGTGCTGACAGTTAAGGAGCTGAGGGAGCAATGGAAGTGAGGTCAAAAGTTCTGAAAGGCACACAGATGTCTTTAACAGCCCTGGACTTAAAAAATACATAACAGATAATAACAGCTTGTCTAATCAAGAAAAATCTGACCTGATAGTCTTCTTTCAGTGCATTTAATTCACTTTCCATTCTGACATTCGTTTGGGTTATTCGCTGAAGCAGCTCCTGCACACACTGTAGAGAGCTGAGAATTTCCTTAGTAATACAAACAGAATAGAATATATTGAGCAAGACTTTGTTTCTGGAGTTTATGTCTTTTATAGTAATATTTTTAAAATTCTGTTAGTTTTTACAAAATCATGTGTGTAATAAAAGGTACTCCAACCTCAACATTACGGAAAACTTCTAGGGAGAAATCAGAACAATGACCATTTTTCTGGGCTTTTACCTTGGAGACGTTAACATTACTATAAACTATTATAACATTCTTTTTAAGAGAATTTTCCTATAATTAAAATTAAATTGTCTCAATCTTTATACATTCTTCAGTGCAAATCTGGATAAAATATATCTAATCCAACCCTACCGTGATTTCTATTCAGGACAAACAGCGTAAATTTATCTTATCACATCACAGGTCTGAAAAATTTAGAAAAAATCAAAAGAAATTATTCCATAAATGGATCACCCTAACATGAAATTATTCTTTGTCTCTTGAAATAAATCCTAATACATGTGAAATACCACCCATTACCTTTACATCATATGGTACAGCTATATCATGTCAGGGTCTGAACTTTGGTGGCACCCTCCTCAAGGCTGTATTGTTACTTCATGAAGGGGAAGTTGTAAAAAAGAGACATCCAAAGGGAGCTGATTTGAGTTGATGAAGGTGCCATGAGTGCTGCAATGAAGTGTGTTGCAGTCTGCTGGAAACTGAGCCACTTTTTATTGAACACTATGAGCCATTTTTTATTGAACTCTACAAAACACATTTCCAAAGTTTGAAAGACAGAGTGAATGACCCAGACAAGACAATTATCACCTCCTCAAGACCACTTACAGCAGTTACTAAAGGAAGATATGCACAGAAAAAACCCTGAGTTTTAGGCAGAAAGGAATATTAGATGTCCTCAGGTGCTTCAAAATACAATGAGAGTGGAACATATTATTAAAACAAAGTATTTTGATGTACTTGCAAAGTCTTTTCAAATTATTCTAGTTTTGGTTCTACTGTGTAAAAAGATACTGCTTTTTAATAAAAATAAAATCAATATTTTCATGTACTCTCATCCCCTTTCATGCATGTATAAATAATATTTTTTTTCACTGAAGGTTAATTTATTTTTAGTTCAATTTTACATCCAGAAGACTGAACTGACTGCCAGTGTCATCCAACGGGTCAGTAGCAGAGTTGGCCACATCTTTTAAATCTAGGACAGTTTTCTCTCAAATAGACCAGACTGCTTCTCTCATACAGTTTAGTACAAATCAGCTATAATTTAGATGGTACTTCTAGTCTAAGACCAAGAACCACTGAAGACAGCATTTCAGTTAATCAAGGTGAATTATGAGTGCTCCACAGCACAGAAATCCATGTCTTCAAACCCAAGCACTTGGAGGAAACATGAAGCTCATCTCTACATTAGAGCCCTCTCCAGACTGTATCAAACCCCTCATGTGTTCAAACTAACCTACCAAACAAACCCTAGCAATTCACACAGAACAAGAGAGAGATGGAAACCAGAATCCTTCTCTTAGATAACACAGCAAATATGCTCCACGAATTATATTCCATTCATCTCCACAGAAATCCCTTTAGTGCATTCAGGGCTGGGAGAGTAATGAGGCCTGAGTAAGTCTCTCATTTTTTTCCATGTTTTTATTGGCAAGTATTTTTTGAAAGCAAGCTCAAAATGAAAGCAGACTTTTATTAATTGGAAGAGTGCTGCTGGATGAGTGCTCTATGGCCATGCCAGCAAGACTCTGCTTTTGTCCCTCTCTGGCACCAAGAATGATACACTTCTCTGACCTGTTCCCTTTTCTGAACTGTAGAGTGAAAGTTTTGTCACTGTTCAAGAAAAGGAAAAAAACCAGTCACCTCTTTCATGGTTAAGATTCTGCAAAGCAGTGTCTTACATTGTTATTACAGGGAACAAAAAGTTTTTTGATACTTGACTCCATAGCCTTTTTCTAAAAAGGATTTCTCCTGGAATATACCTGAGTTAGCAAGAGACGACAGTCCTACCTCTGTTCAGGGATAGAAAGGTGTTGCTTAATAGTCTAAATGGAACATCATTTCCTTCGTGTACCATTAACACATTATTCCCATTTCACCTGCTTTCAGTACCAGCAATGTTAGAATAAACTGTTGGCAACCAGAAAGCAGAACAGCATTCTATGCCAGCTTTACTGCATATTTATACTGAACCTACATGTAGCCAAGTGTTTCATGGGAATACCAAATTTCTCCCATCTTAACTCAAAGTCAAAATGTAGACTTCTAAGTCAAAAGACTTGGAATAGAGTGTCAAATAACGGACTTTGTTCTGGTAATACTTTTTCTAAAAATTGAGCAGAAGATACTGCTTAGGCCAGTACTGAAATATTTCTGAAGAGTAAACAAGTAAAAAGAACTAGTTTTTGTAACTCAGTATAATAAGAAACCAAAGTATGAAATGTAGCACCTACATTCTTAAGTGATTTTTAAATAGCGAAGCTGTACTAACAACTCACCAGCTTTTCTTCTTTAATGTGAGTGTTTTCTTCTTGAACTTTTTTACTGACTGCTGTCTCCTTAAAAAAAGAATGTAAAGAACAGTGAAAGGCATTTTAAATTACTGTCTATTTTTTAATAATATTGTATTAATCTGATATAGTGAATCATCATCAGGTTACTTAAAGAAATTGAATGATTTTTTAATGTCTTCTCACCCACTATTTTACTAAGAAATTATATTGATATTCACAGTGCATTTATTTCCCTAGAAAAGGTTAACAGTGGAAATAGTTTAAATATATTGTATATGCAATATAGTAGAAAGGAATCACTAATCTGTATCCATCAGAGATCATTGCCAGGAGATTTGCTGAATGAAGCAATATTAAAATAATTCCAAAAAATAGTCACCAAAACTTTAATTTGTTTAAAATCCAAAATACCATTCTGATTTTCTGTTGCAGTTCTTGAAACTGTTTTTCCTTGACTGCAAGATTGATGTTTTCTTCTCCCACCCTGTACTGAGAGGTGACCTTGGACCTTATCAAGTCTGTAGTTACTTTCTTCAGTTCCTTAACACAGGAAACACGTATAAATAGTTCATTCAGTATAGGCATTGCAATTCAAAACAGAGACAAATCTTTTAAACTGTCCTGGTCATGCCCTACTTTGAGATAATGTATGGAAACAACAGAATAAATTACAGGTACTCAAATGTGTAAGACCAACTTATTGAACTTCAAACTTGTCACACGTGACTAAAAGTTTATTTTCACAGGTAAAATGTTATTGTGCCAATTTTACTCTGAAGTATTTACTTAATAATTTTATTATTTTCTCTTCCAAGAGGTATATTAGAAGTGGACATTGAGTCGGTTTTGGTAAAGCCAATGGGTCTTATGGGTTCTTTACTCATATCTACAATAGGAATTATTATTGTAACTACTGTGTATATTCTTGGGAATGAGGAGGAAAAAAAAGGAGAACAGTGATTATCTGGTAAAAACAGGAACTGGCTATAAATTTGGAGGATCTTTGCTTTTCCTGAAACATTAATTACTTAATCTCAAGAGAATGCTAAATTAATTTTATATTAGAAGGTTCTACAACATGATGCCTTTGATTTTATAACCTTTATCCGCTTTTAAATATCCTGCAGGGGTTTTTTTTTAGGTTTTTTTTTGTTGGTTTTTTTTTTTTGTATCTGTTTGGTATCAGTTATTCAGAGCTCCTAGTGCAGCAAATAAACAGCAAATGCTTTGATCTCATTAAATTACAACTTATAGTTCCTGGAGCCATAAATATTGTGCCCTGCTCTCCCCCTCCCCTCCCATCCTGGTGCAAGGTAGTCTGGTTAATATCGCTCTCTCCTTGAGCACTCTGACGTTTACTCAGACAAATAGCAGAGGTTATGAATGCTCACAGATAGCATCAAGAATTCTCCATGATGCCACAGTGGTGAACCAAGCATTCAGAATGGTCATAGTTTTATCTAACAACTAAGTTTGGTCTGTTTAACTTTTCTTCACAAAACTGGAATTTCGGTTATCACACACAGAATTATCACAGACTGGTGGTTAACTGTTCTGGACAAAATCATAGAACAGTACAAAAGAAGAAAGAAAGATTACACTGCAGCTGAAATTCACAAAATGTTATGGAAAATACAAGTATAGGTAGCACTTTTAAATAAATCATTTTTTTGCTAGAGGCTTTATTTCTCACGTATTTTAGCCATAAATTTAAAATTATCTACTAAGTCCTAAGTGTAATTGCAGAATCAACTTCATAACTGAAAGCCTGCAATGCTTTATAATTATTCTCTTCTGTAAGCTAGGCTTTCCCCATCTTCTGCAATAGAGACACATTTCAGTTGTACTGCTTTTACTAGAAGACTCTGTCTGTAATGAACATGCAAGGAGACCTCCAGCTGTTAAGTGGCAGAAGGTGCAAGCAGCTCTAAATTTGTGCAAGTGCAAAGGTGCACCGTGGCAGCCTGCACAGAGGTGCAGATGAGGGACAGAGAGCCCAGCTCACAGGCTGGGTGCCACACCAGCAGGTGCAAAAGCCTACCACGGATCTGATGCCAGCTGTTTTCCAAAAGTCAGCCTTTATAATGTACAGAAATAAACTTATTTTGTCATGGGGAAAGCATGAGTCGTGCCCTTGAGGCAGAAAAGGTGATTGTATTTTTTTCATTGTAATGGTAAGTGGGTGTGTACAATCCATCTGGAAGCAAACCCAAATCTGCTAATACAAAGCTGTAGGCAGGAAAAACCAAAACCAACAAACAACCAGAACCCAACACAAACTCCCCAAAAAAACTCCACAAATGAAATCACCAAAAATAATAGCAAAGTTTTTCATGGTGAGTGAAATCACAAGGTTTGTAGCTGCAAAAAGAAATTAAAAATTAATTTTCTACATACATACATACATGTGTTTTCTTGTACCGTGAAATTAATTAAAATGTCACCCGGGAGTTTTTGCTTTCTTTTTTTTGGTCTAGTAGCTTTCTCTCATTATTAAAATCACAAGTAGTTTCCAAAAATCTATAAAGTATGTTGAATGTGAAAAATAGCTTTATCAGTTCTAGGGTGTATTGAGAGAGAATGATAAGGCTTTAAACCCATTCCCCTGATCTGTTGCTAGCAGCCAATGCTTAGGGATATGGCTTCAAAAACACTTCATGCCAATATAAGTCAGGAGTTTCCCAAAATCCCAGTCCTGCTCCTTAAACCTGCTTTCCTTCTCCAAGTTGGTCTGAGCTAAAACTTCCACTTTTTTATTGGAGTTTTTTTTAGGGGGGGGGGGGGGGGGGGGGGGGGGGGGTTGGTGGGGGGTGGTGTTTGATTGGTTTGGTTTTCTTTTGTTGTTTTGGGGTTTTTTTGGTTGGTTGGTTGGTTGGTTGGTTGGTTGGTTTTATGGGGTTTTTTTTTGGGTTTTTTTTGGGGGGGTTGTTTTTTGTTGTTGTTGTTGTTGTTGTTGTTGTTGTTTGGTGATTTTTTGTAAAATCTAGTTTTGTTCAATACAAAATATTAATTCCACTCTCCCTTGAGGCAACACAAATACATGTTCCAGCATAAAGAAGTGGTGTTGGACTGGAAAAGCAGCCAGCACAGGCAGATGTAGCCACTACCCAAGACTGATAGCCAATGAAAACTTTACCTGTATTCAAAATTACACTTATATCCATTTGCTCTCTTCCTAGATTGCTGCAACCCTCTTGTACTCTTTTGGGTCTTGAGCAGCAGAGTTGTTTCTTAAGCAGCAGAATGACAGAAATCTTTTTCTTGGCCAGATACCAATGCAAGCACTTTCACAGTGGTTGAAAAGAATCCTACCACGCTGAGTATCAGAACGTTCAAATCCAAAAACAAATGTTACTGAAAGGAAATTTTGCCACAGTCCATTGCATTAAAATTTAGGAACTGGACTTGAAGCAGGTAATGTCAAGAGATGTAATTACAACCTCTTTAAATAATATTTCTTTCCTGAAAGCCCAGAAGAATAAATCTGTGCAGAACAGACCTCAATTTCACTCAAGTATACTGTTGTACATATTTGACATTTTCATAACACACTTGCAATTTCATTAAAATTGGAGATTAGTTTATTTATATCCATGAATGTTAAATAGCACTAACTTCACTAACTTCACATTCCCATTAAGAACAAGTGTGTGAGATCATCCAGGTCTGACTGAAAATAATGGCTGTGATAAGAGCTGACAACCAAATTAAGATTTTAGTACCATGGATAGTCATTCCCATTCCAGCACTGAGGCTACAGAGGAAAGAAGTTTGAACCCAGATGTTGTCAGAGCTGTTATAGGTCAGTCAAGTCTCCAAGGCAGATAAAACCAGCTTCAGAAGTTGTCCCAAATTGTGTTGTTGATATCATGACTTCTTTCAGCTACGTAGCAAGTGAAAACAGCCTGGTAATCCCTTTTCGAAACTCTCCTAAATATCCCAGTTCAGATAGTTCAAAAAAGGTTGGTCAAACACTAAAAAGCAATAAAAAAATTCAGAAATAACTACAATAAAGGCATTTCCTGCTGAACTGAGGAAGCCAGATTAAGTTTCAGTTGGCCTCCTTTTTCTGCTTATCTAACAGTATTTTATTTAAAATTCATAACCCTTCATGACCTTAAGAATCAAGAGTGCAGCTGAAAAAAAGAGTGGATCAAATAATATGTTTGACTGCTGGAGTACATAAATTTCAATTTCTCTCTGCCACCTAAGATACTCACAAAATTCACTATGTAAAATTTTCGTAAACATTCTGTTTTCTTACCTCTCAAATTACTTGCCCTCAGAGACTGTTAAGTAATTAATTATTATTGTTTTCACACCAAAAGCAACAAATCCAATTTACTGTGATGCTGAAATACTTCTGAAATGCCTCACTTTTTTATTTACAATATACTACAATAAAGACATGTTGCATTTAAAATGAACACTCCTGTTTCTGTCACATGCAAATCATTTCCCTTTTTTAAAAGGAATTGCACAGTTGGACTGTGCACAACGCACAGACAAAGCTGCTCTCAGACCTGAGTTATGATGATATCAGCATCCTAACAAACATGGTTTTCCTACAGAGGAAAGTTATCACCACTGACACCTTCCAGTATTTTTTCTGTTCTCTTCCACCCACCAAATATTCCAGATAAACATATACAGTTTTTACATATAACCTATCATTTGAATTATGTAGCTAAAGAAACATTTTTAAATATTGTAAGACCTAACTGTGATATAGAAATTAATTTGAGAATTTTTCCAGTGTTCTGCTTTACTCTTACTGTGGATTTCAGTCTGCTTTTCTGATGGTTAGAGTTCTGAAATCTTTGATCACTTCAAAACTTGATCTTTTTGACACTGAGGTTTGGCATATTACATTCTAGTATGTATCTAAAAAATCCAAATTGAATTCCTGATTCATTTTTACTGCAGCTATAATATCTCAGTGAAAATATGAAAATATCTCAAATATGAAAATTAAATAAAGCACTGAAGAAGGTAAGAATGAAACAAATTTTTTAAAATCTCAAAATGTCTATATTTCAAGATAAACATAAAGTCTGGCTTTTAGTGGAACCATACTCCAAAGAACCTTAACAATAAGAGGCTACATGCACTTAAGAAGAAAAGAAAAAACAGTAGATTCAGGGAGAATTTTCAAGTACTTTTGTACTTTCGAATCCCATTTTTCAGGCAAAGAAAGGTAAACAGGTAAACATCCATTTTTTGATCAATATAACCCAAATACAAAATAGTCATAGTCCCTTTTCCTCATGTACAAATTATCTTTGCCCCTGCCCTTGTTTTCGAAAGCATTCACAAACTTGGCAAAGATTCCATGGTAATTCAAAGCAATCATCTGGAAACTGGGGATTAACATTAGGCCAAGAAGTTGAGATAATAATGCTTTTGATACCTACATAAAATCATTACAGAATCTAAAGGAGAAAAAAAAATTAAAGGATGGAAATACAAAGATAAGGAGATATAAAGAAGAGATGTGGTGTGGTAAGGTACTGAGTTTACAGAACAAGTCTGATTTCTGAATGCCCTTTTGTTTTTCTCTTAAGAAAAACAAAAAGGAAAGCTTGTTTGAGCTCTTAAGAAACAGCTCAAAGGGAAAAGAATGTAATCTTCCCACTATTACCTATGTTCAAGAGTGCAACTCAAAAATGTACTTGGCAAAGAGGAGTTTCTGAATAGAGGCAGGAGAAAAGAGCTTAGTGACCACTTCCTTGTAAACAGAATCACCATAATCTGATGTCTCAGCTGCCTTGTCACAAAACTATCCCACTTCAGGGATTCATCTTCACATTTTATCCTGTGTTCAAGCTACCAGCTCGCCTCCATGGCAAATGCTGTTCATTATGTACCTCTGACCACCCTGAAAACTCCACTGCTACCTTCCCCACCACAGATGAGAAGAGATGGCAGCACAGCACAGGAAGAAGAGAGGTTACTAATAATTAGTAAGAAACAAGGAGGATGCTCTAGAGGTAAATAAAAATTCACAGGTTACAGAAAATTCTCAGAGCTGCTCCAGTTTTAACTGAGGTGTCTGTGGAAGATAATTTAGCCATCAGTCATATCATGAAAAACAGTTCTGCTGCTTGTCCACCACTTCTGTTAATACATCAGCAGCTTTTGGAAGGCCCAAAGAATCACAGAATGTTCTGAGTTGGAAGGGACCCACAGGAATCATTCTCCATTCAGAAATGTGCACTGTACTTACTTCTTTCAGATTGCTTATTTCAGTCTCTTGTCTTTTATTCACTGATGCTAGTTTCTTATTGTGCTGTATGGCTTCCTGCACTTTAAAAAAAAAAAGATAAAGCATGTTAACAAATAATTTCACATTTCAACAAATATTTGATTTCTAACTTCAATATATGTGCATATAATTTAGTTTAAAAAACAAACCTAAAATTGCAAATATGATTCAACTACTTTTTCTGTGTAGTTTGATACCACTCTGGAGGATTATACCAGGTAGTACCAGTTGTCTGTACCTCAATGAGTTAAGACTTTTCTGTATGTTGGTTTGCCTTTTATAACTGTAATTTAATTTTTAGTGTCTTAGGATGCCATTTTAGTAGGACTTTTAAATCTTGGTTTTATTTTTTAAAGCTTTTCTTGTAATTTTCTGATTGATTTAGTTATTTTCAGACTAACATGGAACAGAATGGACCACAGAACAAATTAATAACTGAGTTAACAGATGTACAGAGTTATATGCATATAGGCCATGGAAGACAGAAAACCAGCAGAGGCTAGCACAGCAAAATTTCTAAGAATTACTTTATTCCTGCTGAAAGGGAAGGGAATTTTCTCTTAGACTTTATACAGGTGAAGATATCACTGGGAAATTGCTTGAAATTCCACAATGAAAAGCTGAAGATATTTACTGGTTCCTGTACTTTTTCAGACAGTTCTATTCAGTCTTTGTATTTTGATCCTCTCAAGTTCCCCTTCAACTTTTCTGATTCATCTTTGTTCACCTCTAATCTTTTTTCTTTATTTTCCTCAGTAGTTTTCTGGCACCACACTTGAACACGAGAACTGTAGGCCCCCAGAATGTCCTCTCCTTTTCTGCTAGAGATGGTCCATCATGGGGAATGATGGACAACAGCCTTACAGTACCATAAGCAGTTTCGCAGTTTTGAATGAGAATAGGTGCTTAAAAAACTAAAATACTGATGAATGTAACAGCTATCTTCTGATACAACTTAGGAAAACCTCCCAGAACAACAAGCAGGCCAAAACTGGTAAAACTATCTTTCAACAAAAGTCATGTGCTCACTCTCCAGCTTTGAAATACAATCAGCAGGACATTGGTTGGCCAACAATGTTCTGGATTTAAAATTTTAAAAACGGAACACAAGAAGTAACTTGAGGTACTGAAATACCACAAACATATATAGAATATTTTACCGGTTCATTGAAACTAGATTAAAAAAAAAAAAATGGTTTCAGGCAGAAATAAAAAATTTAGTTAGATTCAGTAATTGAAAAGGGTTTTTTTGGTATTTTGGGATTTTTTTTATTTTGTTTGATAGTTCCTCAATTTAATTTCCTGTATGTCACACACAAGACTGTAGCAGTGAATAAGCAAAGAGCACTGAGGAACCTACGAAGACATTTGATGCTTGGCATGGGGTAGCTCCTATTTTTCTGAGTTTACAAGTGTCTCCAACTCAGTGTTGTCAAAGCACAGCAAAGCCAAGTGCTGGAAGGCATTTAAGACATACATACCACTATGCTCTAGTTTGCCATGAACACCTTTCACAATTCCAAACCGAGATGTAATAGTAGCATAACACCTCTCAACTTCATTCAGTTTCTTATGATGCTCCTCTTTTGCTGTTAAGTGCATCTGCAATTTTTGATCCTGTTAGGAACATAAATCAAGCACCCATTTACTGACAGTAAGTAGCTCTCCAAGTACTTTTGAATTTAACAGCATAAATGCAAAATAATTCCCAGAATCTTTTAGTTGTCTATTTAGTATTTAATGACCTTTCCCATCTCCAAATAGCAGGAAGAGAGAGACAGAGTCTCTTAATTATGTGGTAATTAAGTACAATATATCTAATTAATTTTACCAATCTCTCATTTTGTGGAAACTGTTCAGTGACAAATTTTTTTGTTATTGTAACACTAAGATTTTTGTGTTCTTCTTTATACTGTATTTTTGTTAACAGTTTTGTAGGTACTATTTGGTGAATTTTAAAATTGATTTTTCTGAAGAGAATGAGTTAAATTAATTCCTCAGAAAGGACAACCATTTGTTTAGATATCTAATATATTTCTAATCTACAGTAGAGCAACACAGCAATTAAAATGAACTGAGCCAAATTCATTCCTGTGTGTAAATTCAAGTTACACCAGGATGCATCTGGCCCAGCCTTTGGCAAGGCTCCATTTCCACACAGTAACAGATGCAATACATGTCCAGGCATCAGAGGATAATAAAAGCTGATAGTAATCAAATGAAATGACCACCATAAGACTAGCAAAACAGGATATACAATACAAATTTCTCATGTTTTATAAGGTATGAAATTAAACACACTACAGCAAATGGAAAGTCATAATGGAAGCACTGGTAAAGAAACACCACACTTACAGAAATCACTGGAATTAGGAAGGAATGTAGGTTGAAAATGTTCTTGTACTTTCTCTTTTTCCTAATCATAAATTAACTGTTGAAGATCTGCACTTAACTAATGCCAGGAGGGGAATTTTATAACAACAAACATTAAAAGGAAAGATTTTCTTTGTTTTTCCTGGTAGTTCCCTCAGGTATATTTATTCTAAGAGAGAGATGAACAGGGAGACAGCCCTAATTTGAGAACTGAATTGCTTGTGGCAAGATCAGAAGGGTTTTGCAGATTTTAATATGGAGTTTTTCTTAGTGTTATCCCAATTCCTTTCTTAAGTCAGCAAGATAGTGTTAGTCCCTCCTCCTTTCTCAAAAAGTTGAAATATTCAACCTCACAGGGCTCTTTCCAGGGAAAAAAGGAACTGGCCTGCTCTATCTGCAAGAGTTTTATTAAGAGCTTAACACTTGCCTAAATATGGTTTTTGATGGCAGGCTGCTCTCCAGGCTTAATGCTCAGAGAAATAAAAGCCTGAGTATGTGATTTGTCTCCTCCCAGTGAAAAGGTTGTAAAACATTTTTCCATAGAAGCCAATCAAGAAACACCAGAAGACACTGTAGGATAGGGAGTGGATGACCCTGGAGCTGGAGTGAGACCCACAGAATCTTGGTTCTTCTTCCTTATGTCTGATACTGCAAAAACAGGAATTATTGCCCTGCCCTCCACCAGTAATAAAGATAAGCTGGGATGGGGAGTGGAATTGATTGTGGCCATATGGCTTGTTGAGGCACAATGATTTCTTGGTGGAACCAGAGCCAAGAAATAGCTCAGGGTCAAGTGGGTGACTGGAGAAACACAAAGAGGGAATGGCCCATATCTCAAAGATATTCTGGAAATGGAGTCACTAGTCAGAGGTACTCAGTGAAGCAGAAGGTGGTAACTGGGAGGTGAAAGTGTCAGAGAAACAAATGAGATGTAATAGCATGGAGACCCACAGCAAGATCATAGAAAAATTAGGCAAAAGGACTACCAACTGCAGATCTTTGAAACAGGAATTATTTTCACAACAGTTCCTTTAGTACTAGCCATTTTTCTACTAAAAAATAATTGGGTTGACTTTATACTGTAACACTGCCTCCTCACTGTGTTTGTAAACAATATAATATGATTACAGGCAAACTCCTAAAAGACACAGAAAAGAAACAAAACCATTCCTATTTTAGATTATTACGAACAAACCAACTTTTCAAGTTTATTTAACATTTTGCAATAATTCATTTTTCATTCATTTTACAACTACACCTGTATTAGAAAACTAAATGGTGGCAGAGAAGTTCTCAGGAAATGCCTGTCCTGTTTTTAAAATATCCCTGACACACTTTGGCCTGTACCAAGTAGGACACATGTAAGCAGTTGCTGACCACAGTTCAGGTGGGAACACAGTTCCCTGTCTGCTGGGAATGATGTGGGTTATTTGTATCTAAATTCCCTCTTTTCTGTGGTAAGGTTTAATCAACGCAGACCAGCTGACTGCAGCTTCAGTCAATGGTTTCACATACATTTAATTTCCAATAAAAAGAGTAAGGGAAGACAAGTCTGCCAGGAAACCAACACCTTATCATTTTCCTCCAATTACTTCCTAATTTCAGCAGCAGGAAAACAAATACAATACAGAGCTCACACTCAAGTGTATTCTGTCAACTGAACTGGCTTTTTAGTAACCCCTCCTGACTGCATGAGTGCTACTGTCCATTTGCAGTGAGGTCCAAAAGAACTGCACTGCATGCAACAATCAACACTTTTATTGGGGGGGGAGGGTGGGGGGAAACAGTAATAAATACAAATAAATAATAAAAGACAAAAAAGTTCCTTTATTTGTCTCTATACTGTCCTTCAGTACAACACAAAACCTTCCACTGTTTCAAAATTATAGCATATATGGTAAGAATTGTATCAGCACTACAATTTTTTTACATAAACTTAACTGGACAGCATGCTAAAGCATGGTGTTTATGTCAACTATTAACACAGCATATACTATTCTAAATGAACAGAATTAAAGGAACAACAGGATAAAAAGCTACATCAGTAAGACACACCCAGTCCCCAGCACACACAGAAGCTCCTTCACTGACTGGCAGGGTTTCTAAGGCGCCAGATATAAACTGAGCAGCACATCTGCTTACTCTCAAAACACACACCAGAGAACAATCTAATCTGTCCTTAACAAAATTGAAATAGAAATGGGTCTCAGACAAATGATTGGTTCAGAATTTCATCCATTTGATTTTTAAACATTTTGCTATAGGTGATGATCAGGAGTCCATATTGGTCCCTTGAATGTACCACTTATTTCAGGGCAACCACTCAGAAAGTAAAGTTGCTAGAATCTGACCTGGTCTGAAACTGCATTAGCTCACTACTGCAAAAGGTTATAGGAAAAAATTCACTTTTGTTTACCTTGTGGGGTATTTTGTTTTCACCATTTCATATCAGAGCATTTTCCCTATATAAGTCCCAGCTGTATATGTTCTGTTTAGTGCTACATTCAAAAGAGGATTTCCAGCATTTTGCCTCCACTCAATAGCATTTTAAATTACCATACTCTGTATCAAAGCAAATGCTTTCAAAATATTCAAATGATCAATTAATGAAAAGTTTATGAACATAAGAAATACGTTTGTTTAAGCAGCATAGATGCCTTTCCAGCTTACAGAAAAGGTCTTGTCCTTTAAATATTCTCATGCACATGGAAGACTGAGCTTGTAAGTTATGAAAGAAAGATAATATGTAAAATGACCTAAATGAAAGTCCAATTATTCTGTATGTTTTCAACACATTTTTAGATCAGCTGCATTTTAGGAATAAGTACAAGTTAAAAGTGAAGTAAGACAAAACACATTTTATGCTGCCTTTGATCTTTAACTTGTAGCCTTATCTCCCAGGTCAGAGGGCACATTATTCAATTTCACCATATTTTGTGTAAAACCACTGTAGCGTTGAAGATGACTTTCAGTACAAATGTCATGGTACTTAAAGCTAAACTGGACTCTAGTTTTTTGAGCTTCTTAATTAAAATCACAGTTTGTAATGGTCTGACAATATTATCTTTATTCTTTCCAGTTGAGCAGCAGCAGAATTTTCACAGCATTTATTCAATCAAGCCTAGCAATGTTTCTGTGGCTCACTCTTTCACTTCCTAAAACAGACAACAGGGTTCAGAGCCACTATGCTGTCACTTTGGTAAATTTATTCCCTGTGTCAAAGGGAGTGAGCTGCACTGGATGAAATCTAAACTGTTCAGGCAAACTGATGTTAAGAACTAATTCTGAGGAGTAAAAAAGAGTGAGAAGAAAACCACCAGTTTATCTTAAAAACAAAACCAAGACCTGCTAGGAATTCTCTATTACTTTTTGATATTATTATCCAGATCCTATCACAGTAATAAAATTACATTACTTAAATGACAGTCTATTAAAAATCTTTAATCTATAAAGAGAACAAGTATACCAATTCTACTTTAATTCAGTGAGGAAAAAACAGTAGCTATCACACTATAAAAACCTAAAATCATTGCATTTGTAAGATTTTCAGATCTTAAGCTAATACCTCTTTGTGTTACTTGTAATAATTATTATATATCATTTAAGTATCAAAGCCAGCTAGTAGTGGATTATACCCTAAGCATACTGTTTTCATTAAAGCTCTTCTTTTTTTTACTTTCATTATTTTCTTACCATTTCATTCAGTTTCTTTTGTAAAGTATATTTTGAAATCTGTAAAACAACAGAGAGTTATTCATTAAATGGTACTTACAGTTTTTCTGACAACAACCTGAATAATTAAGTATTGTTATACCAAGGATTTAATTGCACTTGTTATTAATCCATCCAATATAGTAACACTGGTTTTGAATTAATGATGGCACAGTTTCATGTATTATTAGATTCACTTTACTTCATAATGTTACTTCAATACTTAAATTATGTAAAACCATTTTACACTGACTTGTTACTAGAGGAATTTTGAAAAAGTGCATAAATCCTTGTGTTTTCTGACAGGCATCATACAAACAACGTGGACCACAGTCTGTAAACCAGACCCTTAGAAACAAAGAAGACAAAGACAGAAATGAATGTGTTCCCTCAAATCCTACGGAATAGAAGTGTGTTCCCTGTTGGAAAAAAAGCCCCAAAGTATCTTAGTTGATATTCTAAATGGTAACAAAAAAGACATAATGGACCAATCTCACGAGCTTTAATAATATAAGACTGATATTAAAAGATGTTATCACTATTTAATACCCAACTAACAAAGTATTTTGATTTGCATAATGCTTAAGTATAAAAGGGAAAAACAGAGTAATGTTAAAGAACCTAGAGTGTACAAATCTTATACAGAAAATATTATTTCTAGGAAAAAAACCTAGAGAACAATCTTTTTAAGATAGGGTTCTGACTCTACAGAGAGGAATACAGAATTGAATTTGAAATTCTTCACTCTTGTGTCAGGCTTGTATTTATATAAATTCTTCACTCTTGTATTTCCAAACAATTTCACTGGGACTACATGTCCACTGTGACCCCCTGCTTCCTCAGGCCACAGCAGAATTTCCTAGATCTGAACTGTACTGTGACACAAATGCTTGATGCTTGATTCAATATTTAGGATTTTTTTTTTTTTAATTTGTGGTTTAGCTTTGAAAAAAAGGCCAGTGGGATCTTTCATTACTGTTGCTGTCCACATATTATGTTCAGCAGACCATGGAGGGATGGATATTCTATATCATCTGTACTATGCCAAGGTTTGAGCAAAAAAATCCTTACAGCTATTGCTCAGAAGGCCAGCCATGAGAATCAGTTTCTTTGGCTCCTAAAATACATTCAGTGTTAACTAAATGATAAAACTAACAGTCTGCTACCAAGTAAATGCATTCCATTGTCAGAGAATGTTAATAAGAACCCACACAAGTTTCAAAATCATAGTGATAATCCAATATAGTAATTTTGTTTTCAATAGAATTATTATCCCGCACATTTTTTGGTAGAAAAATAATTAGTTCCTGCTAATACCTGAAATCTGACAATGCATTGCAATGCTAGTGATCCATTCTCAATATATCTGGCTTGGTCTTAAGCCATGGATCAAGTGTAAGTACAAAAACCTCCCAGTGAAACACAGAAAAACTGAAAAACACAGGAAGCACTGCAAGCTGCAGGTGCAGGGTGAATATTTAGTTCTGTTTGGAAGTCCAAAACCAGGGATTCCAGGCAGGTGTGAAGTAAGAAAACAAGAATGTGAATAAAGAGGAAGACTGTGGAAATGAAAAGAAAGAACATTTCAAACACTGTTTGAACTTTTGAGTCTTCTGGCGGAAAAGAACATTAGCTGGAAGGTAAAGAGTTAAAGTAGTCTTGACACTGAATATTGGAACAGAAACTCAGTGTTACAAAGTGAGTAGTCCTAGAAAGATTAAACAATAAGCCCTTAAAGCTCCTCTTAAAACCCACAATTTTCTTACTAGTATAAAACTAAAACCAAAACACTTGCATTCAAAGAAATGTTACTTTACGAAAGCAATAGTTTACCTGTAATGCTTTTAATGTTTCTTTCAGTCCATCAATTTCTTTTTCTTTTGTTTCTACAGCAAGTTGGTATTTTCCCTTTCAACAAAAGATGTACTTCAGGATTTGGGCAGAATAAATGCATTTACAATAAGAATTTATCAAAAAGAATGTTACAAAAATAAAGTGTTACTCCGCTATGACAGAACAATTAATTGGTGAATAATTCAGCTAAAAATTTTTAAAACGTAGATAAATATTGCTATAAAAAGAAAAGTGAAAACCCAATAGTGTATTTTCACCACTTATGACTCTATTCATCAAGTCATAAAATTGGCTGTTCCAGGAGAGACAAACCCGACAAAGGCAGAACGAATATATTATTTAGAAGAAAGATAGTAAATTTTAAAACAAAAGGTACCAGGTAAAACCATTTTTTATGTGCAGTAGTGGGATCTTCATAGAAACAACCTGCTCATTTTTCCCAGTCCACAAAGAGAGAACTGTAACCTGCTATTGCTAGAATCACTAAATACATGCAAGCACATTTTATATGTATATAGATATATATGCGTATGTGTGTGAATGCATATATAGACAAACATACAGAATCTGCACATGAGAAAGTTAAAGGACTTCAGGAGAATTAAATTTAGTGAGAGTCACTGGCTGCAGTCAATCCAAAGCAGAACAGAATCAAAATACCAGAGAATATGAAAGAAAACACAAATAAATCCATTCAATCACTCCTGCATGTTCCAGTCATTTCCAACATAGTGCTGGCTGTGTAATCTCCCAAAACCACCCTGATCAACCATAGTACATATCATCTAAATTGGTGCAAAAATTGGTTTTTCAACTCTGTCTTGAGCTTAATTTACTCTTTTGCTTACTTTGGTATAAAGTACTGAAAGTACTCTTCAATTCAATGGAAACAGAAGTAAAAATTAATCAGCATACAATTTAATTCTGAAGCAATCACTAAAAATACAAATCAGAGAGTAGTAAGTGGGTATGTGTCACCAAAGGAATTGTCTTAACAAGAAAAAATTCTAAACTCCCAATCAAGAAAATTACTCAACCAGAAAATATAAAATAAATAGCAATAAATATAAATGAAGCAAACAAAAAAGTTTATTTTTATATACTTTCAATCAATTTAATCAGCTTATGAATTTCTTATGCTACATCCATTAGATTCATCTGCTCTAAACCACTGGGAAATTTAAATTAAATAATAGAGGCCATATGCAGACATTCACTGACTTCACTGTTTAAAACAGGTTCATTGTACACCAAATGTAAATCCTTCATTCAGATGAGGAATTGGGCATTCAGCCTGGTATAAAAACTTAGGTAGGTAACAAAATCCAGTTAAATTCAGGCTAAAATTTATCTTATTTTAGTTTAGGTCAAGTACCTTAGGAAACCGGTTCAGCTAAATCAATAAAACCCTATTAAAATCTGATTTCTCTAAGGCAGTTAGAAATGTTATTTTTCAGTACTACTTGTAAAGGCCAATTATCCCAATTTATCCCAACCTTCTAGAATAAAATAAATTTTGTATGGCTGCAATATGGAACTATCAAAACTGATTTTTAGCATAAGCAGTAACACTTCACAAGTTCTACAGTCTATAAACAAACAAACAAACAAAAAAAAAGTTACAAAGACATTTCTTTTGCAAAGGCCACAGCAAAAAACATAATGTAATTGCAATCTACTTAGTTTATACTTAAGATACGTTTGGTAAGTTTTAGATCATTATCATTTGCTTATGCTCTTCTTTGGATGGCAAACAACAAATAATTACACAGTACCTTTTCTTCTTCCATGGTAAACATCCTTGCCTGTAACTTGGTTGTCAGTCACATAAAAAACCAAAACAAAAAAAAAATCAGAACAGCACGTGGCAATAATTTTATCCATGCAATTCAACAAGACAATATAGTTATATTAACATGCATAGTATACTTCCTGGGTTTTTTTAACTATAGGAACTTGTAGAGTTAAAAGGCAAAGTTTGTGAATCTCAAATTATTTTTCCAAGGGAGAAACCTAATTGCTTGTCAGGTTTTTTTTGTGTGACATGATTGTGATGCAGCATTAATGACAAATTCTTCATCACCATGGGCAACAGTTTCAGTTCCTATGAACATTCTCTGCAAGGTCTCTCAGCTCTTGTGATTGTTCACTATAATATGGAGAATAAAACACAAGAATGAAATACACTTTCAAATGTTGAGCAGGATAATTTGTGTGGCAGATCTTTTACCATGGTTTATGAATCTACCCTTGCAGAGGTCATGCTAAATTAGAGGGGAGAAAACCAAACAAGCAAAACAGAGTAAGGAAAGTATTAGAAGAAGCTTTATCTTCTCTATGAGATTTTTGAAATATAAAAATGAAAAATGCCAGGAGGAGGGGCATCTGGAAAGAACTGCCAAAATACAAGCATAATGGTGTGGCCAGAAGAAAGGACAGGGTTTGTTTTTTGGGGGTTTTTTTTTGAGCTGTGTATTCTAACATTTTATATGCAACAGAAAAATATTTTCCTACCAACTGATTACTTGCTATGATGCCATCATATTTTAAAACCCCACTGTCAAAACCAAAGGCTTTGCTTTGTTACCTGTTTTTTAAAAGCTGCCATAGCTTCTTTGTTCTGTTGTTGCAGTGTGTCAGTCTGATGCTGCAGAGTTTCCTGCTCATGTGAAGTAACAACAGTGTGAGTTAAGTATTATCTTAGAGCAAATTACATATAAAGTATTTCAAGAAAAGGCTGACTTATTGTTAAATATTTTTTAGAAAGACACAACTGACTAAAAAACCCTGAAGACTAAAAAGATGCATTTTTTAACTGGTAATTGTCTTTTTGGTAGCAGCTTTTCTTTCATTCTTAATGGATAACATTCCCCTCTGGAATACAGACCTTTTGCTAGGACTTCTGTAAGCAACTCCTACCCATCCAATCAGCCTGCGGAAACAATCCACATCCACTGCCAGTTTAAGACTGAATCTTGACACTGATCCAGGCAGTTACAATAGAATTTTAATACCCATTAAAAATAGAATCCCATTGAAAAATAACTATCTGTAATTCTGTTTATAGTAAAATTTTAGTAATTTAACAAGCTACCTGAAAGAGCTGAAGGAAGCCAGAAATAACTAAGTGTAAGGCAACAGTATGAGATTTTTATCACCCTCTAGCCTGGCTTTACTCTCATTCATAAAATCAAGAAAATTAGTGAAGATGCACCTTTTTTTTTTTGCATTATTATTTCATATCATAATCTCAGTAATCTCATAGGCTAATACTATACAAGATTGAAATCGCCAACATCTTTAAGCATCATGCTTCTCTATAAGATACTTCACCTTTGCCATGGAAGACCAGGTTTTTTTCAGTTCTAAACACTGAAATATTAGGTAAAACTAGTTAAGAGACTCTGTCCCGGAACAGCTATCTCAAAATGTAGATGAATGTTTAGCTTAGAAATATTAGTGTGAGGCAGGAAACAATCCAGTAATGACTGCACAAAAATCAATATAAATTAGACTATTAAAAAGAATTAATGGGAGAAAATAAATTGAAAATCTATTTCATACACAAGGAGTCAAATGTCTTCTTCTGCCTTAATAGAAATTGAGAGTTTTTAAACGTACAATCTCTTCCAAAATTACTGTTTTCTCCAGCAAGTTGGTGTTGCTTTCACATTGTACAAACAAGAGCTGTTGCCTTTTGACAGAAGACAATCCATGGAGATAAGATGTTCCATATCCATTTACCTAATTCCTCATCATAAGATGAGTAGAGTAAGTTTTGATTTGTGTGTAACAAACAATGCACAGTACATAAATGAATATTCAGAAGCACCTAAGTGTCCTGAGGAATGTTTTCCTGAGGCTGTCCCTCAGCCCTGTGTCCAAGGACAGGTTCTCCAGGGGGTGACAGGAGTGTGAAGTACACTAGCAAGGCAGAGGCAGTACTGCAGGCACAAAAAATCAACTATTCCCACTTCAGTACTCCTGCTCACCACAGGAGTAAAATTTTAAATCCACAGCACTACCAAATTAAGGTGGCACTATAAAATACAGGAATTCAAGGCAATATCACGGAATAAATTATGTAGGTATCAGTTTAGTTTCATTAAACAGTCATCATTTATATAACTTTATCATAGATGTAATGAAAAAAAACCCCAACACTGAACTCTTTATAACATACCACTTCCTTGTACTGTATATTCAAGTGAGATATTTTATTTTCAAAAAGACAGGGGAGTCTACAAATATTCATTTTCTAGCAAGCCTCACACACAAGACTATCAGATAAAATGATTCTATTATCTCTGTCAGAAATTCAGGCTTGGAAGAAATTTTCCATATATGTGTGACGGAAGACTGAAGAAAAAAGCAGGTTGGTTTTTTTTTTTAAATATGAACAAAATTTACTTTGATATTGTAATGTTTCACAAGTATGAGTATACCCACTAGATTTAAAGGAATATATTCTCCAGTTATTCTGTTTTCCTTGCTTGAGTGTATTTATTCAAGAGCAGCAGCAGCAGAATATTTATAAAATGTAGACAAGTTGTTCTATTGTAATATGTCTTAGCTGAAGTAATGTCTTTATTTCAAACTGGATAGTTAAATTTAATGTAAAATTAAATGAATGACAGAAATGTTGACTGAAAGGGAAATCTATGAAAGAAATGGTAAAACAGAGCCTTTGATAAACCAGAGGAAGATGTCTACTTTTGCACTACTGCTGTGGTTAATATGATTCTGCATTCAGGAACAATCAGGTCATAAATTCAATTTAAATGTCATACTTAGAATTTTCATCTTACTGGAGTCTCCAGGAATGGAAATTTGTATTAGCTTGTTCATTTGAAGTTCCAGAATATTTGCTCATGTCAAGTTCCCAAAATCTACCACTCAATTGCTTACACCAGCTTTGCCATGTGCCAATGTTAAGTACAAAGTACAGGAACAGAGTTCACCTCACTACCTGTAAGTCCCATCCTTTTATGAGTGGTAAATTAAATTGCTGTTAAGGTCTTAGAATGGGTGGAAATCCTCCCTTTTGAACCCAGAATATTAAACACTGCAATGCTAGGTTAAGAAAAGCAAAGAAGGCTTACAAATTGAAAGCACTCTTGCTTTTACAAATATAAAATGTTTCCTGTTTCTGTGTGCACATATATATCTTTCAAGAAAGAAAAGCACAGAGTTAGGATTATTAATTTAAGATGGTTAGGATGAACTCCAAGAAGAAATAGCCTTCCTTTACAAGTAAAATGTTAAATATCCCAAGATCAAGGATAGAGCTGAAATTATTGTTTTTGCTGGGGTCGTAAAATATACGGAGTGAAGCCTTTTATCTTGTGCCCTAGTGACAGGGGTCATAGGTTTGATTGTATTAAAGAAGGGAATGCATTTCCTAGGAAAGCATAACCTCAGGAGCCCTAACTCTGAGAAGAATGTTACACTGAAGAATGTTACTGAATACTTCATTCCCAACATTTAAAAGCTGACAAACTTCTGAGTATGGATAACATACAAGTTAATGCTCAAAGTAACTTTCTGGAAAAATTACCACTTCCAAAAGATTGCAAGTGAAGTTGTTTGCTGCACTGATATTGGCACTTGCCAAAGCTAAGCTGCTACACAGGTTCCCCCACACTGATGTGCCAACAAGCCTCAGATTCACCTAAATGTCTTATTTCTTCAGTATTTCCATCTCTTTTGACTGAAATTTCCAAGTCATGCCAAATATTATTATATTCTCTTGTTAAAAACATTTCTAAGCTGGGCACAATCCAAATCAAATGAAAAGCTACAGATGTTCATGACTAAATAATAAGCTACTGGCTAGCATATTCTACTATTTAAATAAAAATAGATCTAAAAGAGGAATTGCAACAAATCCCAATTTATATTAACATATGAAAATTAAATCTCAGCGGGTAAAAATCTAAAAGCACACAGGAAAGTTACCTTCTGCCATTCAAGTTCTTGTTTCTCTATAACAATTTTGTTTATTTGGTCTTCATAATTAGTTTCTGTTTCCTAGTTAAAAACAAACATAAAAAATGTCAAAACACTGAGATGAACAGAAATTCAGTGAGATGCAAAAGTGCTTCAAGAATTCATTGTAGTCAAAGATACAGATAATCATAATTAATGACTCTGAATCTTTAGGGCATCTTAAAAATTCAGCTCAAAGCATTTGAATCTTTATTCTTTGTGACATCTCCTAGGACAACTGAAAAAGTTTTGTCAGTGGTTACTGCTGTTATTACGGAAAAAAAGTGAAATATTTATCATTATCTTCTGTGCCAAGAAGCCTTCTGACCTACCAAAAGAAATTGAAACAGAATCATGGATAATCAACACATATTTCTGATGAGCTACTGGAAAATCTGAGAAGACCATTACTGAAGTCCAAAGGTTCCTCCATGATCTACAAAAGGTACTAATAGAATGAAGGCGTGTTACAGATCCTGTTCTTGCAGAAGCACTTTGTCAAGAATCAAACTATTACTTTTGATTACAAATGAGAGCTACCTTCTGATAATCACAGTTCCTAAAGATTTATGTGAATTTTCCTGAAACATTCTGGTATCAAAGTTAATTTTTCCCAACAGGAATCCCTTTGGAGTCCAGTTTTTATGAGCACTGGCCTTCCTTCACAAATCCAGTACTCAAAAAAAAGGAATAACAAGAGGTTCCCCTATTAACAGTCATGACTTCCTACAAGAGCAATACTCAGGTTTTGATGCATGTCATAAGCAACTCAGCACTGTCCTGTTTTTGCACATAGTCAAAATAATGAATATCCTTCAAGGACCTGGAGAGCTCCACTAATGTGTCGCTGAGCTTCAAAAGACTGCTTTCCTGCCTTTGCTCTGCACACTGATGGCCAGCTTGGCAAAGGGACCACTTTTAGGTAAGCCTGGCTTCTCTTTGATGAATTGTTGCACTAATAACATTTACTGAGGTCTTGTGTTGGACACACTCCAGAAAGGGCCAAGCTGACTGTGCGAGGGTAAAAGAATACTCCCAATACTTGAATAGTGCATTTTGATATATTATGTGTAAATTTTATGCTGTTTTTAAGTTCAACTTCACTATAGTTTAAATCTTGCAATCTTAATTGCTGGAAAAATTCGAGTACTCTTGAAGCGACTCACATCTCAAAAATTGGTTAGAACCTTCAGGAAACAGTCACAACATGGGAAAAAATTGCCATGGATCTCTCTAATAAAAAATAAAAGAAGGCCTCAAAGGATCATTCTCTTAATTCTGAAGTAAAATTCTACTGAATTGCAATACCATTAACAACTATTTGCCATGATACCAAAACAATCCCACCTCTGGATGAAGCAATACCTTTCCTGACACTCTGAAAGAACAAATGGAGGCTCTTTCTCCTTTCCAAGTGAAGAAGATAACACAAAAATTTTTGGCTATAAAATATATTGCAATTCTTTCTGAAGCCCAGTATGCATATGAGTTCCAAGTTCCTGATTCAAGGATATTTACCACACTTCAACAACTGATGCAAAACAGTTTTGAAGATTTTTCAACCCTTTCTCACTTAGTATAATATTTGATTAATAATCCAACTATTTATCAATAGAAACAAAAGTGCAAAATATATCCCAAGTGACTCAAAATAGTTTTTTGACATGGATATCTTTTATAGGGTTTTGGGGTCAAAATTGACTTCCTTGCTTAGCAGACAGTTTACAGGCACAGGTGTGTAGAGAAGCACACTTCTTTCCACAGGAGGCTACTCACAAGCATTTCAAGAGATTCTTGCAGGTTCTAAATATATGCCATAGCACTCATGTGAATTTTACATTTAAAATACTGAATAGGCATTTAAAACTAAAATTTGGCTCACAGCGAACTAGAGAAAAGTTCTTTAGCTTTTGCTTCTCTGATATATACTGGTAGAATACAGATGGAGAAGAGACCTAAGATTTCATATGATTTATGGCAAAAAAAAAAAAAAAAAAAAAAGATAACTTAAAAGATGATCAACGATCCCCAGTTCTGCTTTAACAAATAGAACTGCCTAATTGCAATGATTTTTTTCATGGTACTATTCTATAAGTAATGAAGGAAAATACATCCCCCTAATTTCCCTTGAGTGATGAAACCAAATGAGATTGGCTTGAAGCTTTTAAAAAGGTCTGTTCTTCAATCCTTTCTGTTATTAAGCAACAATTCCTATGAAAATGATGTATTATTAGCAAAAGTCTTACTCAAATGGTAAGAAAGTGGCATTAAATTCCATTTTAAGTGAGCCCTTTGCTGTGAATACTTAAGAGGATAAGAAGCAAAGTTCTAAGTGAACAACACTCCTCCAACTTACTCTCAAATTATAAAGGTGTATCTGGAAGCTATCAAAAATGTGCATGTATGCACTAGGGTCAAAAAATAAACATCATAAATACTTAAACTGAGAATGAAAATTACATGATAAAAATATTCTCATGTGAAATCACTAACAGTTATAAACCTTATCCATCATTTTTACATCTTCCAAAGGATATTTATAGTTTACCCATTTTGAATTGAAAGCTTCTAAAACTTGTGTGAAGGACTTTTTTTTTAGAAGTTCTATCAGCTATTTAATAAGACAAAAATGTTTTTGTTATACTTAGGAGAACAATATTGTATATAACTCTGACGACGTATCAAAAACCCACCAAACCTTAAAAGTGTTCATTTTTTATTAGATGCCTTAGGACTACATGGATTTAAGTGTTTTTATAAAAAAAGACTACCATAACAATAAAAGAGGAGTAATTTGATGGTTTATTTACTCGTTATAACCTTTAGAAAGTGTCAAGCCTTCTTTAAAGTGTTTGCTTCAGGCTGTAGTTTTACAAGATGGGCTGTGGATTGGTCAAGCCCCTCGATTTTTGACCCTGAACAGATTTAGGAACAGAGTACAGCTGGCTCATGTCCAAGCAGCCAAAACTGCTGCTAGGTACTTTTATTATCTTTTTTGAACTTACAGTCTCCCTCCTACAAAATTGCACATCAAATTTTCATGAAGGTCAAATAGTACTCACAGAAACTACAATTTCTGATTGTTTCATACTGCAATTAGAAATTCCTCCATGAATTAAGAAGACCAGTACAATTTTTAGTAGATCTCATGGATATTGTTCTTAAGCTTTGTTTCCAGGACAAATTTTAAAAGGAGAGAAGATATTCATAGAAGCATTATTCTAACTTTAGTTTCTGATAAAACAGTGTTACATTTTCATAGTTACAACAGTTAACAAAAAATAATAGCAACATATATTTGGAATCTATTCTCAAAAACTTTCTTTCAGATGCAGAGACACAGGAATTTGTACCAATCACCATTTTTCCTTTGGAAATTTTTCATTGGTCTGTCCTTGACTCCACTGCATAGGTTACAATTACTCTTTATTTATATCTCTTCTATCAAAATATATTCCTAGAAAGGCCTGCACTGATACTTAGAACACTCTCCAACTGCAAGTAATCAGTTCCTAATCAAAAGCCACATTATTCACAAACAGAGAAATTACCATCTAACACACTGTTTGCTGACTCAAACAAGTCATGAGATCTGACATTCAGTGCTGTTTATTCTCTTAAATCCACATACCTACGTTTTTTCCCCAAAACTCAGCTATGCTTTTGTCTGCCATTTTAGTAAAAAAAAATCCCTAATTTACACTTAGGTATAAAATCCAGTTAAAAGGCTGTTAGGAAGAAAGCACTCAGTTGGCTGCAGAGCAGGACTGACAGACATGGAAGTAAATGAAGGGATATCCAGCACAAAAGGATCACTGGCTTAATCAGTGCTAGATGAGTGGGAGAGCTAAACTGGAAAAAAACAGAAGATACTCTTAACTACTGGAGCACGAAGTAATCCATGTGGGGCAAGGGAAAGAGAAATATAATTTTTTGTGGCTTTTAATTACTTGCATATTCATATTATGTCAATTCCTATGGGGAACAAAGACCCTGTGAACAGCCAAAGGAACAAAGTGAAGCTGCATCAAGTATAATAATTTAAGCAATTATTCTTTAGAACAAACTTGCACAGCTATCAAGAATTGGGATTTCCTTTGGAAGATGAAAGAGATGAACTGTCCCTTTGAGCAACTCCTCTAAACTATTTTTGAGAGTTTAACTACAGTATGATTACATTGAGTAAGGATTGCAACAAATCTCTCAAAATATTTTCATATTTAAGAGTTTGCTTTTTATTAGCTTCACACAGATAATTTCATCCACAAATTTATTTTTATTAATCTGAATTTGTGCTGCAGCTTAACCAACCATTCCAGACAGTTTATTAAACTCAAAATACACAATAGGTCCTGTCCCAAAGAGTCTCCTGTTGAAGCGGCAAGCAAGACCAAGAAGGGGAAGAAAAACAGAAGCAAACAGAGGTAAAATAATCTCATCTGAGGCCAAGCCAGAGGTCAAAGACAAAATTGAGAGTAAAATCCATGGTACTGGCTCTAGTGCCTCCCTCAGGTTATCAGTCAAGTGAACCTCACAAGGAAGTGAGAGAAGTAGTAAGAAACCTGCAGAATTTTCCATTTTACTCCACTTTCTGATGGAGCGGATGAGTTTAACACACAGCTTAAGTTTGTGTGTTTCATTCTTGGCCATGGAAAAATTAGCATGGAGGAAGACAAGCACTTTAATTCTCTGAGTTATCCCTGTTTTTTGGTCTATGCACTACCTTTCTCTCAGGGCTGATTAAAAATTTACAGAATAACCTCACATTGACTGAATTTAGAAGAAATTCATAGCTAAAACTGGGAGAGGGTTTTTTAGGGGTATTTTAAAGCAAAAACATCCGTACAAAATTCTACTTTAAAAGATAAAAATGAATGCCACTAAGCATAAGCCACATTATTCAATAACTCTTGCTTCTTCAAAACATTTATGTTTTATATTCCAAACTTCAAATATACTAAGCAAGCAGCCCTGAGCTATCAAAACCAATCAAAAATGCATTCAAGGACACTCAAAGATTTCGAACTCGCTGTCAGTAAAATGCTTACTTTTTTATCTAAATTTCTAACTAGTTGGTAAATATATATATATGTGTATATTTTTCTATGGTAAAGGAAAGCACATCTATTTTAAAAACTTGGGACCATGTCTTAATTGTGAAATTGGCTCTTAGCATTTGCAGCAATTTTGAACCTAAAAACAATTTCAAGGCAAAAAATTACCCACCCTTCTGAGACAACTTTTACAAAATCAGTCACAATCTCTTGTAGTATAGCAGACACAAAACAGGCATAAAAACCCAAAATAAAAATGCCAAAAAATTAAATCCCATGGCACTCCATGAACACTTTAGGCTCTGACCAAGTGCATTAAAAGTGCAACATTGAATTAACCATGTAAATTAAGCTAAGCAGTTTTATAAAGAAAAGTATACTCTGATCATTATCATAGTATAATATATATATGTATATATTTAATTTTATTATATTAATAATAGAGTTAAATTATTTAGTCTTTTAATAGTAAAATAGTTTGACTAGACTAAACACGTACCATTTTAACACAGGTCTGGGGACCACACCATGGGGGCTTTAACAGTACTACACCAAGAAAGAATCATCATGTAGCCTTTCTCTCTTTCTTTTTTTTTTCTTTTTAATGGCAGCCATTCTATTGTTTATGGCTTTTAAAGAGAGGATTATAGCATTTCACTTAGATCAAAATAAGCATAAATCAAGCATGTCATCAATACTAATATTTTAAAAGTAATAATACACATCTTTTGAACAGGTCAAATTCATCAGATGAAGAAAAATACACTTTAGGTCATTCAATACACACAGGAGTTCAGAAACCCTAAGGGAAGAAATAGATAGAAATGTTTACATACACGCATCTGAAAAAGTAACCACGTTAAAATACAAGTGACAAATTAACTACAAGAAAAAACAGCTGCCTTTACCAGCACAGAAGCAATTTTACCTTGGTACTACTACAAGATGATTCAGCTCATTTCAAAAACAAAACACCCCCACCCCTAATACTCAATACACTGTTATTGTAGGGGTCTAGCTCCATAGATTAGCAATCTGAAAATGGTGATATAAAGTGGTTTTAATATAGCTCTTTGCCGGCATAGGTAATTCTGAAAAGCACAAGTAAACAGCCAAAATCACCACTTTTCTGGCAAGTGGCAAATCAATTATGAAATGAGAAAGACTTGGGAACTTGGAAAATACTTTGATTCTTTCTTTTCATTTTGTATCAAAGACTGCTGTTAAAGAGAAGAATTATAATGAAAGACAATAATTTAATGGAGCTTTTCTCAATAGCCTGAGTATCAACTCTAACAACTTCTTATGTTGTTACAGAAAAACCAAATTCATTCCCATTCAACCTTGTTGCGTTTGTGCTGCCTATTGGGAAATTTGTAACACACTCTATTATATTTTTAAAGAAAACCCTGGTTGGTGAATCACTTAAAATACAGCATGAGGTTTAGCCACACTTATGCAGCATTTTCTGTGATTACCTACAGAGAGACAAAAATAAGACAAAGAAAGACCAAATCCAATTTAAACAAATTTACCCTTCTTATACGCAGTTCTTCTATTGCCTCCAATAAACTTGTTTTGAAGTCTAACAGTCGAATGGAAAGTAAAGTCTCTGATGGACTTGGAAGAGTGGAGTCCAATGCCTGTGCTTTAAAGTCTTCATCCATTCTTTGAGCTCCTTTCTGCAAAATAAAGACAGGTATTTCCTCTCCATTTTATTTATAAAAGAATACTCAAACTGCAAGACTTTCAAATATGGAGGCAGAATCTTTTTGCAAAGAGTAAAACTACTACTTATAGATACTATGTCATTATCAATATTTTCATTTTAAAGTAATGTGCACTACTGTAGAAAAAAAGAGAACTGTTTTATCACAATATTTATTCACAATATTCCTTTGCTCTGTATTTCTTGGCTTGGTTTTAGTTTTAGGCAAAAACTTTGATGAGCAGACAGAAGTAGTACAGTTTTTTCCTGAGTTACTGCTCTGGACTGACATGAAGGTGCTGCAATGTACACATTGCCATGAAAATGTTGCTGCCTACCTTCAAAATGTCAACGATCACAACAGGCCAAATTTTAGAAGAGATCTTTGGTCTGAAATTAGGGACTTAAGGTAATGCTTGCAGTCTCTGCACCTGAATTTTATCAAGAAGTCTTTCTCATTCTCTTCCTAGAAGATCCTGTACCAAAATGTTGTACTCTGAGCCAGCTGCATCAACTGTTGTCAAGCAAGGAGTTACACAAACAGAAGTCCTAGGTGTCTCTGTAAGGACAAAGAAGGTTTGTTAGAGACACCAGAGGTGACCACAACACTCAGCATTTTATTCACAAAAATGTTAACAACTGTAGGTATTTCACTTGTTTTCCCCAGATTCTATTTTTAATCCTTGAGACTGAATTTTCAGCAGTCCCTGCCAGACACACCCTGTGTGTTTCTGCACTGAGAATTACAGAGGCAGGGGTAGAGCACAGGAGTTATGACTGACCTGGCTGCTGCCACAGAACCCTTAGGAAGGAATTCCTGCAGGAAGAGCAGAGACCTGGTCTGTATCATGGGGCCATAACAACTACAAATCAGGGCTCACCACTTTTTCTTCTGTTGTCTAAATAAAACCCTAACATAGATCACATTTAGGCTGCTTGGTCATAGATAATAGATCGACTCCTTGCTTAGCTGCCCCACCACAAAAGTTATTCTGTTAGTAAAACAACAGCTTGGCTAAAACCAAAACAATCAGGCTCATTTTTGTCTTTCATTTTAAAACATATGACTAATACTGAGCTGTTCAATATGAAGTATATAAATTCTTTTGTCAGTGTCAAAATGTATATGTTTGAAGGACTTCTGAAGAGGCAGCAAATAAAGCCTGAGTAAGAACCATGTACAAACATGTAGCACTTCAGGCAACAAATCTGTTGTGTCAATGTGCCAGCATGAGTCAGGCATTGTGTAGGCAATCTGCAGACATTGTAGACTGAAGCTGTTTGGATTTTTTTTTAATGTAATACATTAGGATAAAAAAAAAAATCACTATTTCTATTTTAGCCAAAAGAAGTTTGAATAAAGAAGTCCATCTGTCCCAAAAGCATAATAAAAATTTTTGTTTCTTTCATTCAAGTGTTCAAATTTGTTTTCTTACCAATACATCCTGTACCACGACATGAAGAACTACCACAAATGTTCGATATAAAGTATTGGGACATGACCATAACAACAAATCTAATAAAAATGCCAATATTATGCACAATAAACTGCACACAGAGACATTTGATTTCACTCTTCATCATGCTAAGGGTAAGATTTTTACAAGCATAATGTTAAAACATGACACATGGTTTAATGCTATTGCTGTCAGCTGATGTTCCAGGCTTGCAGTTGGTGGAATCCCACAGTGATGAATTTTTACAAGACTGTGCCATTATCAAATGAAGAAGCTGGCAGCCTGCATTATTAAGGGAAAAAATAAGGGATAAACTTGATTCAGAAAAAGGATTCACCCTACAAGGAAGAAGTGCACTTCAGTTACGATATTATTCCTGTTCAGGCCAACCACTAGAAGAGTGTGCATTAACTGATACACATTGGGGCTTGTGATTTTCCTTCCTATCACAGAAGCAATCTGAGAATCCTTTTCCCAAGGGGATACTTTCAAACCAATGCTATACTCCAAGGAACAGAAGCAAAGGGGCATCCAGGGCTTTCTCTCAGCTCAGTGGTCTCAGCAGGAGCGCTTGACAAACAAGACTTTCCCTCGGTAATGCGGCGAGTGCAGATAAACGCTCTGTGAGTGAAGCTCATTGAGTCCTCAGCCAGCCCTTCAGGGTGACAGCGCTGTTTTCTCACGGGCAATTTGCACTCGGCCTGCTTTGCCAGGACTGCCACAAAATGCTTCACAGCCTGCTGCTGAAACCTGCGAGCTGCAGGGGGGTTACACACATTCCTCCTGCCCTCCTCGGAGTTCCCCTGCGGTCTCTTCCACCTCCGAGAGCTCAAAAAACTCAGCACCTGCCATGGAGTTTACATTGTGCCTGACTAGAAATAAAAATATACAAAATAAAATAATAAAGGGTTAAAATAATTTTAATTATCCTTCATATTAATGAAATACATGCCTTTGATATCACACATTAATACAACAATCCAAAGCTACCGTAAAGATACAGGATAAATAATAAATGCTCTTCACCACAGAAAATACAAAAAAAATCTTGTGTCAAATAAAAGTTATTTCCAAATAATGCACTTTTACTTTAGCAACTGGTATTTGTCAAAATACCTATAAAATAATTTTTAAAAAATCTAAAGCATACATGTAATAATATTTTGAAAGTGAAAGACTAAATTTCCTATTTTGAAGCATTTACTACATTTGCTTTCCTACTATTTGCTTTACATTTAACAAAATAAGGACAAAAATTACTTTTTAAAAAGCACATAAAAAAATCCATTTTAACACAATTTTAAGTGCCATATTGGGCTTTATATCTTTGAAAAGCACTTATTAAAAATTACATCTTAAATACCCTACACTAGAAAGTAAGCAAGCCTATAAGCCTGATAGGGGTCAGGGTAATAACACAGAATGAACAAATTACACTGTCATTCCACTTAAATTATTTAAGTTATTTAATTTGACCTGTAGATAGTCTCTTGTCTTCTCATCATGCCTGACTTTTAAGTGGGAGGTCTTCATTCATGATGATCCTTTAATGGAAGCAAAGCTTTCTCCATTTAACCCATGGTGTTATCAATCATGTACAGGGATAAATGAGGCTGTAAGATTTTGCCAGTATCACAAATGACACTGTGACCTGAGGCCAACATCTTTATTTGCTTCTCCAGTGATTCACTTCAGCAGATATTAACCAATTTTATAATCCATGAAAGGCAAAATTAAAGGACACCATCCATAAAACAGAATAATTCCTATCAGCAACAAAGTGATGTCTGTATTATCTTATAAATTATATGGCCATACAGTGTGGTAATGTAATGAAGTAAAGATGGTAATAATCAAATGCCTAGGGCAAATGCTAATATGCATTTAATCACACAGCATGAAGCCATTTGTCACTACAGTTGAATGCATGTGTACATAAAATACATGAGTCACGTCCTTATTGTTATAGTATAACAGCATCAATTTCACACTATCACTTTACCACAATAACAACTGCAGGCTTTGATATTAACTAAAACATTCAAACGCCAGAAGTGCAACCAAGAGCAATATCTTACAAAAAACGCTTGGAAATCTCTTCCCCCTGCTATTTAACTTAACACATTCCAATAGTGCATGTGTGCAGAATTTGATAGTATTTCTCTACAAAACCCCCTTCAGGTACATTTTTGCTACACTTTGAGTTTCATTTTAGAAACAGGGTAATTTATAGCATTTCAGTATAGGCTGGATCCATTTTTAAGATTGTTTCTACCTTAATAAACAATAATTGATTGTATTTGTTTGTTTACCAGTACTTACCTTACTTACACAAGGAAACAAAACATCTGCTCCAACATAACCTAAGGTGTTTGCAAGTGCTGCCTCCAGAAAAATTACACTGAAGCATAAGTATTAAATTCTCTGCTTGGTGAAACTCAGGAATGAAAATATTAATTGATAAAGTTTACCTGCTTAAGTCTAATAACTTCTGATTAAAAGGATGGCTATAAAAAGGTATGTATCCCCACCAGATGCAGGTACAGAAGTAACAAGAATCAGCACTATCACCTCTGTGCTTCAGATGCACCCTGCTAAAACTGATATTTCAGCTGTAAGAAACATTTCCATGACTATTTGTGAAAAACAATACAAAAGTTTATGCAACTGAAATGAATTCATCCACTAAGCATACCTAATGCACCCACATACACAGTTGTGTCCAGTTAAGAGCCAGGATTTAAATCTAAATATGCTGAGTTACATAATGGTCAAGATGTTAGTGCTGCTGTGGAACCATCAAGTCAGGTTATGGTGTAACAAGCATAATCCAGATTTTTGTCACATTAAACTGAAGAGTATAAAACACTGTTTGCTTTTAAATGAAATTATTATTTTAAATATTTATACAAAAATTGGCACCATACCACTGAATTTTATACAAGACATACATATTATAAGTAAATAAATAACCCTTGTACACAGGATAAGGTTCCCCTTATGATCATTAAAGGCTGAAATACATTTAGCAGCTCTGTCTGTTTGATAAAAAATAAAACAATAAGCCTTACATACATTTTCACTCTTCAAAGAAGTGTCTTTTTGATACTGTTCAAACACCTTCTTGTTTTGGAGAGAACTAAAAGCAGATTTGTCTAGAATCCATTGCTATATCAAAAAACCAAAACCAAGATAAATCCTTAAGTTCTGTTATAATTTTCTGAAGTTAGAGATCAGATGTAAGTTTAGGAATTTAAAAAACAGCCAGCTGTACCAAAGGGGCATAAAAGCCCGGACTCCATCATTCTCCCAGGAAAAGCTCACCAGAAGGAACTGGGAAAACAAATCAGATGTTCATTATTTTCCAGATTCCATACATCATGTGTGTCTCACATAAGCCAGGTGGGATTTCTGTATGATAAGAAAACCTGCTGGCACCCAGTGTCATAAAATGTGTGTAAAACAACTGGGTACATGGCCTCTGTAAAGACAACTACAGAAAAAACAACTAGAGTAAGCTACATTGTTTAAGAACCATTGATAATAACCTGTATGTAAAGGTTTAGGCAGCCTAACATGTATTTTACTGGGTCTTAAATTTCTTGGGCTCAATTTGATTTTAAAAAAATAATGATAATTTTTGAAGGCGGCTTTATCCCTATTACTATTGTTGCCTTTTTTTTTTCTACTTTAAATCCAGAGATTTTCTGTAGGTAGGGTTATTTATTTTTAAGTTTCTACAGGCTAAAAAATATTTAATGCAGCTATGTTTGACCTTGCCTGAAGTTTGATCCTTCAATTTAGGGATTGATAGACAACTGTTATTTTTCATTTTCTCCTCCATCCCACATCTTTCTACAAGAATTATACCATCTTTGGTAGGAAAAGCAGCAATTTGTGTGCACCAGACACCACCCAAACCCAATAAGCTCACTGGGTTTGCCCAGAGTCCATCTGGATTAACCCAGAGTCCATCTGGACAGCTCCAGAAGTGCAGCTCCTTCGAGCTGTGAAAGAGCTACCACGCCAAGAGCTGATTTTGGGATGCAGAGGGCTAAAAGGGGTGACATGAGGAGCACACCCCAGATCAGGGGGTGTAACACACCCTCTTCCGTGAGCTCTGCTGGGTTCAGCCTCTGGTCTGCTTCCTTTGAGGTTGTTTCTTTCCCAGCTCTTTCAAGTTTTAGTTGAAGGAGGAATGAGACAAATTTGTGTCTTATGAAAGCAAAGGACTATATGATTTTTTAAAATTTTAGAGTAAATCAGGTAGCATTGTCAATGCAGAGTTGTTATTTTTTAAAGGACTGCTTTATACTCATTTTATTATAAATATTGTTTAATACTAAAGTTCCATAGAATCTTCTTTTATCCATACATTATATAAGAACACACAATGTAAGAACACTTGTCCCAAGTTGGGTAAAAGGTCTTTCTACCTCACTGTCTCATCAATAACAAACAAAAATCCAGTTAAAAGTCTCTTCTACTGAATTAAAGTGAACAGTAATTCTCTTCCTTGACTTTGCAACTTGAGGATTTTTAAATCTTTCCTGAGCACAAATTTGGCTTGTGTGTTGCTTTTTCTCCTGTAAGAGTCAAGTACAACGTGACTGGCAGTGTGCAATTTGTGCTGGGACATCTTTGGAGACCAGATTGCTTCTTCAGGGCTTTTCTGGAGAACATTCTCCAGCCTTTTATTGGTGCATTAATACTACTTTGCTGCACCTACTCTCAAAAAGTAGGTGCATTTACCTTTTCCATGTTCTTCCCTATATATTGAGTTTATATTTTTATTAGCTTACCTTAACTACACAGGACAGAACCATCCAGAGGGCTCATGACAGAAGCTCTGAAACAGACAGGGTATAAAATATATTGTCACAAACTAAAGAAAGCAAAGATGATGTTCTTTGCCACCAGCTGAAGACTTAAAATAACAGAGGTATACTCCATATAAGAGATATCCTACAATTCAGCACATCTTATCCAAGGGAAAGATTTGTGAACACGCTCGTGCTTCTTGTTTTCCAAAGATAAAGCAGCCCTAGTCACACCAAACTGCCTTTATCTCTGGTACTAACAGTTTCTGGCCTAAAATCAATGGCATTTGTTTAACTTTTAGATAAGTGTGAAGGTTTTAAGTGTGGAAGCTGTACACTTGTTCTGAAGTTACCTTTCTCAAAGCCTAGGAAAGTATTGTGTCCTTTTGGGCTGGGAGACCAACACTGGCCACATAAGAGAGCAAAACAATTGTTCTTGAAAACCTGCTTTGGAATCTTTGCTGACAAAAGATTCTGAATCAATCTGCTGAAACAGATTGTTCCTGCAATCTGAAACAATCTGCTGGATGACATAATGCTTCTCAAAGTTTCAGATATTAATGGAACTGTGGGAAAAGCATTAAACAAAGAACTCTCAGCTGCTGAACCCTCAGATTTTCTTTGTCAAGAAGCAATGGGCCTTGGTTGGTTGCTTTGATTTTCATGATTTCCTAGAAGCTTTAAAGTGGATTTTTTACTTTTTTTTCCCCTCCACATTTCCAGCTGTGTTTCAACAACCTGTGAATTAAAAAAAAAAAAACACCAAAAAAAAAACAGGGAAGCTGAACAACACATTCCTGAGAAGAGCAAACTGATGACCCAGAAAGCATATGGGAAAGTCCCTCTGAGAGCCCTTTTTTATTCAACCTGCAATACTTCATGTTGCTGTGATAACAGGGGTTCCAATAAATTATTGTACTGCTCCAAATCAACTTCTGAGATCATAATGCAGTAAAGATTACTCCCATCAAATACAGAGCTATAGCAAATGCAATTGAAGGGTGAAGTTTTAAAGAATTTTGTCAGTTGCTCCAAAGTCTGTTAGCTGCCTGTTGAATTCTGGATGAAATTTAAAAGACTGGAGCTGCTTGCCCAAGTACTGCTTTGCTTGGGATCTGCCTTTTTGCCCCCACTACACGAGGTTGCCTCCAGTAATCTGAATTCTTTTGATGAAAATACATAATCTTTCACAAACTAGCCAGCATGTTCCAAAAACAGGTGATTCAGTTTTCATATCATATAATTTGGTTAGTAGAGCTAACACAGATATATATTATCAGGATCCTTACTTTCTGTAATCAAAAATAATTACATATTATATTTGTCTTTTATAGGACATTACTATAGTAAGACCATACATAATAACTGGAATTTTTTTCAACCACAAGTAAAATATTACTAAGAAACTAGCAAAAGACATCTTAACTCATTTCAGCTCAAATTAAAAGAGGAAACCATAAATGCCAGCACTGTGATTAAAACTGTAAAACTGTTTCTGCTTACAGCATGTTTGCCTGTGGGATTAAATTCCCCTCCCTAGCCTTTCCATCCGAATACTTTCCAGTACTTCGTCAGCATGCTCCTAGCTATTGGTATAGAGACATGAAGTGAGGAAGGGATTGACAGAAGTCAGGTTTACCCAAGCTTTAGCGGCCCAAGATGAAAGCAGGGGTGTTTGAGCGAGCCGAAAAGCAGCTCGTGTCCGTTCCAAACACCATGCTGCCACCTAGTCGACATCCAACTGAACTGTGCTGTCCTGGGTGCGCTGCAGCTACAGCCACGGCCGCGGAATAAAAATCGAACTGTTCTCCAAAAAAATCAGCCCAAGACTAAGCTGCCTGAAGCACCGAGAGCTCCATCTAAATTCCCTGTCCGGCAGCAGCGCCCTGCCAGAACAAAGAAGGCACAGCTGCAGCTCTCAGTGCTGCAACACTGCAAAAAGAGTGAATGTGTTCACTACTGTTTGTAGTGATAGGGTGGAATACCTCTAACAAGTGTAAACAAGGAAATAATTAGTACCACCAAGCAGGGGATCAGTTCAAAATAATATAATATGAGCAAGTAACAGATTTGTGCTGTGCCAGCAAGTTCAGGCACTATTGATATTTAACCTCTTTCCAACAGTTTGGGGGTATCTACTTTATAACTGGAAAGAACTGATTTCCCTGAAGGCTGGTTTGTTTCCTTTTTTATCCTCTCTCTTCCTTTAAATGTGTCTGACAAGTATAATTTTTTCTTCCACAAACCAACTTATACCAACATTGCTATTGGTGTGCTATTGGTATTTATATGGTATCCCTATGATAAAGCTTCAAAAATAATTATATTATTATCTCCATGAGGCATAATGTATGAAAATTGTTTCTTTGCTGCCTGAGAATTATAGATAATGTCAATATTAGTGACAAAAAAATCGACTGTCATCATAGGAAAAATGTCCTAAATTTTATGTCTGCGTCTCACTTGCTAAAGTAGGAGTAAGGATGTGCCTGCAGCACCAGGTTTGGAACAGCTCCCACAGGAGGCCAAGAATGGCAGCAGAAGGCAAGGAGCAGCCTTGCACCAGAACACAGTGTTTTATGTCTCCCCTCCATGCCACAGGATCCCCAAAATCCCAGAACAGCAGAGAGCAGGCAGGATTCCTCCTCCTTCTTTGGGTACCCAGCCTGATACATGATCAACAGGTACAGAATGCAGGATGCATGAACTTTCTGTAAAAATGCATTAGAAGACCATAATTGCATTACATTGTGACAAAACTTGAATGCAAAAGGCAGAAGAAAGAAAAAAAAAAACAGCAACACTTTGAAGATGACACAAATATCATGAACACGGTACTTTCAGAGCTGTCTTTCATGTTAGCCTCCACCATGAACATGAAATATATGAATGAGATCTTACTAGAAATCCTCAGTTAATGTGGATGTTTTACGTATTTGCTCTAAGTCTTAAGTGAATAACAAATTAGAACTTCCCTAATTTTGCAGCTCAAATCACTCTACTGTTGTCTACACATTTAGTTTGGGTTTTTTGGTTTTTTTACAATAAATATACATTGCCCCAGCACTGACAGAGATGTCCTCACAGTACCGTGGCAGGACGAACTTGACCAGAGACAAGCAGCCTGGCTAAATTCAAGCAGTATTTCCACACTCTGGATGGGGCATGGCATAAAATAATCCGTACAAAAAGCAAGACGCTAAGCCCTACATATTAAAATCAAGCAATGACAGGGCAACCTTCAGGGCAGGCCCAAGATACTCAGAGCGCTGCGGCCGCCCAGGCCCAGATGGAAAACGGCTTTAAAAAAAAAAAAAAAAAAAAAAAAAAGACAAAAAAAAATTTAAAAATACATAAAGTCGCACACACCTTGTTTTCCCCAGCTCAGGGGCAGGTTGTTGTCTAACAGCAGCAGCACCGAGCCCCTGTCCCGCTGCGGGCAGCGGCCGCGCCGCCCTCAGGGCCCCGCGGCTTGCGGCGGCGGCCGCGCAGCTCCGTTCGCACCGATTTCGCCTTGCTTCGGGACAATCGGAGCAGGCCGCCTCACCCTGCCCCGTCTAGGCGGACATCTCCCCGAAAGAGCCGTAATTCCAAACGCTTCCCCCTCTCCAGGCGCCGGGCCGGCACGGCTGGCGCCCCGCGGGAGCGGCAGCGGGGCGGGCACCGTGAGGGGCGCGGGCTGGGCAGGCTCACAGAGCGCCCAGGTACAGAAACGGAGCTGAAACACCCAAATCCTCCCTCTGCCCGCTGCTGACACCACCAGTGCGATTTAAAGTGTACGGAAGCCAGAAGCCCACTTGTTTTTCATGACATTTTTTTTCTCTTCTCACACGTGCCACTACAAAGTTGCGAGCAGATGAGTGTTCTGCTCCAAGTCTGAGTTGTGAGCAGATGAGTGTCTCCCTGATTCTTGAGCTTTTCTAAAGCCTTCTGAGTTTGCATTCTGTTGGAAAACTTTCCCACACAATTTCTGTAAACAGCATATTGTTTTGCATTCCTTCATAGAGGTAGAGAGAGTTAATATATTAGTAGTATGTCAATGTCTTTGGAGAGGTGGCACAGTGTGGGGCCAATCCACTACCACCTTTGAAAAAGTATAAAAATTAGAGTCAAAGAATAAACAGACTTCTTTATCTTGCAATAGCAGTGATTCACGTTGTGCTTTCACCTGTCCTATAGCAACAGATGAGTATTCTGCACCAAGTCTGAGTTGTGAGCAGATGAGTATTCTGCTCCAAGTTTGAGTTGTGAGCAGATGAGTATTCTGCCCCAAGTTTACTTTTTCCCAGACATCTGTTGGTTTGTTGTTTGGGTAAGTTTTGGGGTTCAGGCTTTCTGACATAATGAGTTAGATTTGTTTATTTGACTTTGTTTAAGCTGTGACAATATTGTTCAATTTTATGGCTGGTTAAAATGCACACAACAATAAGGAGAAGGTGATGTGAGTTTTGGGTTGAAAGCAGCTCAACTTTGCTGGAATACAAGTGGTAAAGAAAATGCTTTGTAACAAAATCAACATTTCCAAAGCACTCAAGCTGTAAAAGACATATTTTTAATGGGTTACCTGGAAGAACATTATTAAAATGATAAGGAGAATAATTATGATGATGCTCAGAACAGTACTCTTACTCAGTCCAAATAATTTGCCATTAAAGTTTTGTTTTCTTGGCTGGGCAGCATCATCAACACAGAATACCAAAAGAATATTCTCAGAATGGTTTGTCAAACGCTGCTTTGAAAATTCACAGAAAATGGTAAGAGAATTAAAACTGAAAATATTGTAGCCAGCAATTTTTTTAAAAATAGCACTATATAATGAAACACCACAACAACTTAGTTTTATTGAGAATAATTTCAAAATTTTATGCTGCTAGTTGTTACCATAGTATCAGCTTATGACTTCACCAGCTGAATAGTACTCAAACTATGTAATTGAGAATAACTTAACATTCATTATTATAATTATTAACAGATTAATAAATCAACACTGAACAGCTGCATGGAAGAAGGCCTAGACATAGGTGGAAGAAAGGGGATACAAAGTCACACAAGTCAGGCAAGGCATAAGAGAAGAAGTATAATGTGACAATAAAAGCTATTATGAAAAGTTATGCAGGACCTTATTTATCAAGGATTTATGTTTAACATGAATGCAAGGTGAAGTTACCTAATAACTGTTTGTTAGGATGCATTAATTTTACTTGATCAAGCTTGAAAGAGACAAAAGTGGAGGTTTCCAGCAAATATTTCACTTCCTGGACAACAGGGAATAGAGACGACTTGCAAAAATAACATATGCTGTTTTAAAGAAAACAAAACACAAATCCAAAAGCAATATAGGAAACCTTTTCACTTATTTTCCTCTCTGTGCTAAAATTCAAATATAAATGTACAAAAAGTTGGCTTTTATTTAAGATGTTTTTTATTTCACTTGATTATTGTCATCAACAACAGCATGAAAGCATCATTTCCCTAAGTTTTATGTTGCCAGTGTCTTTCAGTAAAATCTACAGCAAATAATTCTGCATATTTCATGTTGCATGTAAATCACACTTTATGGAAAGATAATACAGTCACTGTGGAATGTTGCCTTTCTTCCCCGTGAAATCCTGAGATTTGCTTGGCAAAACCTGATATAATAATTTGACACAATGATACCTGGAAATGTAACATTTTCCAAAGCACAGGTCGGAAAGCATTCCTCTGCAGAAGTCTTTAAATGGTGATCTGGATCTCCCAGAGAGGGACAGAATTTGGGCTGTCACCAGCAACAGGAGACCAGCAACAGACAACTGCCAAAGCCACAGCGGGAGCAGAGGGCTGACCCTGGCACTGAAATTCACAGATTCACAAAAGAAAACAGACCAGCACAGAGAAGCTGCAGGAAATTGTGATGTTTGTGACTAAGCACAGCACTCCAGTTCTCAAAATACACTTGGCAGTGTAAGGAATTAGCACGCTAAGCAAACCTTCGTTATCCCTCTAATGGTTTTCAACAGGAATTCCAAGTGTTAATCAGGCAAGTGTATACTTAAAAAGAAAAAAAATCTCTTTCTTGAGGAAAACACAAGTTAATTTTAAAATATTTAGATGTCATTTCAAATCTGGATCCATCTTTATTGTAAAAATCTGCTTTAGGTCATTTGCCCATTTTTTAACCACAATGTATACTTGGTAGTGAAACATACCAACCAGATGCTATGTTTCAACAAATTTCTTTCTTGGCAAAGTGCTATTGCTAAGTTTAACCCAATTTCTATTAATTTATACTTAAATCCAACAGTATCATTATTGAGATATTTCATATGACAGTAATAGAGAATTATTTAGCAATTTTGGAGTCCATCAAATACTATTTTAGGAAGTAATATTTACAGTTATAACACTTCATGTTGCATTGCTTGAGTTGGCTTGTTTGCTTTAAAGTTCCTTATGTACAAACAGAACCCTGGGGTAATTTGGACATAGTCCACCAAAGAAAACATTGTCTTTTCACTTTAAGTTATTTTAAAATTAGAGAACAAAATCACAAATTCTTACAGATAATACAATTGGTATTTGTTTAGTTTAGTAACAACCACATACACTTCCAAACTTTATATATAAATATTTCCACATTCTTGAAATTATGCTCCAAGAGGAGTTTCCCATATAACTAAAAAGAAAACCATCCTGAGATGGTATTTAATGCTGAGCTTGCCTTCATGTGTATACAAGCAATTTAGAGATGGTGAAGATGTCCAAGTGAAAATGGAAACAATCCTCCTATTTGGCTTGCATTTACAAAACTCCATTTTATTGTTCCATTAAAAATTGAACATTTTCCATTCATAATAATATATATTTCTGTGCCTCTCTAATATGATCAGACCAGGCATTGGAAAGGAAAATTCCATTACAGATGGACTAGATGAAGTGGACTGTTCTTCAGCCTTTCACCTTATTTTGTGTCAAGCTCTCAGAATCACAACAGAGCACTTGTCCCAAAAATTTTTGCCACATTCTTCCAAATTATTAACTGTATTTAGACTGCTGCTTCTTAATTCATTATCAGTCTTTTTGTGATGGTTTTTGACTAAGTAAAATGAGTTTACAAGAATACATTTATAGAAGAAAATATTGAAACACTTAGGAATTGAAATATTGTGAATAAGATCTACCAGAAATATTAAGAAAACGAATCACTGCGATTCATTTTTGAAAATCATTAATATAGTTGCATACAAATATCAAAATGATAACAGAGAAATATCAGGAACACAGCCCTGAAAGACACACTGCTCCTCTCCTTTTGGAAACAATGGCTCTTATAGATATTAAAAGATAACTACTGAGACAATTGTGTTGCACATGATAGGGAAGAAAAATAAAATAAAATAGTCCCTTCATGAAGAGAATAAATACTTATCTCTTCCTCCCATGTTAAAAGCGTCCATAGGTCTTCCTACCCTGTTTTTGCTCTTTTGGTCAAACCAAGGGGTGGGGAAAGAAATGCAAAAGTGGGAATTTTGCTTATTTACAGTATCCCTATACACTAAAAACATGAACTCCTATCTTTGATTTATAAATCAAATTTCAGTTTCTGTGGTCTCAGTTCTTCCCAAAAAGCTTCATGTGTTAGATCACCTTACAGCAGCTGTATTTTATGGGGTTCTTGCTCTGGACATCTCCCCATTTTCTGAATTATTCCACATTCACATCAACCAACCAAGCATAATAAAGCTCCATTGTTCTGCCTGTTGCAGAAGCATTCCTGATCAAGAAATCAATTAAATGTATACTTACCCTGTAGCTTTTTGCTATCAATGATGCTATTCACAAGCTGTGTACACAATGAGCTGCTTCACTGAACACTACTCACCATCAAAAAAAGATTAACTCCCTCAAAAATGTCTGCTACAAATGACAAGTTTCAAAACTATTTTTTTTTTAATGAGAACTGCCTCCTTAAAGGAACACTTACATCATCTCATGGTTTTCTTACATTAAGGACATAAACTGCTCTCACACTCTCACTTGTGCAGGAAGTGTCATTTAATAAATAAAGAAATAAAGCTGCTTATGTGGGTCAAAAATCTGTCTTAAGAACATAATTCTGAACATCCATTTCTCAACTACCCATGTCCAATACCATAAAATATCATTTTGACCTGTTTTTCAATTATAAAACTCTGTTCACACATATTCCCAGAATTACAAAATGGTATCAGATTTTTAATAAATTAAATAAACATAAGAAAACCCATTTCTTCCGTATTTAGTTCAAATAAAAAGGATGAATTTTTTATCACATAAAACCCCACAAATGTTACAAAGGTGTATAAAGCCTGTCACAATACTTCCTTAATATTTTTCTGGAATTTTTTAAAAATGGGTATGGGATTTTTAAAAGTATTTATTGTTATTATAAACAATAACATATTGTTTTATATATTTTTAAATATATAAATTTATTTTATAAATTACATTTCATCTTTTTCCCTTAAAAGAAAACCAAAACTAGCAAACACCATCAAAGGCAACAGATTATATTCCTGGAAAAAAGCAAAAGATCTAAAATTAAAATGTAAAGGAAATCTGAAAGACTTAAAAGGACTTAAGTCTTTTGTTTTTCATAATTGTATTGCACAAAATAAGCTGGTGTAAGAGATTAGGGGGAGGGGAAGAATCTGAGGCTCTTTGGCTGACTGGATGCGTTACATTCATTTCTTAATATGTGAAGGAGTGGATTACCCCTCTAACAGCAATGGGAAATTAGTTCCTTTATTTCTTCATTAAGACTGTGGGAGGGAAATTAATTTTCTACTCTGATTTTCAAAATTAATTGAATATATCTTTATTAAAGTGATAAATATATACACATATTTTTGGTTGAAAGAATTCCCTAAATTAATCCTAAACAGATGTTTTCACAGCAGTTTGGTAGCATTTGATCTCTTATTTTTTTTGTTTCACTTTGTGATGTTATAAAAAACTCTGAAAAAACAGATCACACAGTGTAATAAAGATGTTCATAGAAAAAAATAATCTGAAAAGAGTATTATAAAGAGTAATTTCAGTAGCATTAAATAGCATATTGATTAATCTTCCTTGTTTCCTACTCTGTATTATTTTTGTTCCTATGTTCTTGCATGGTTCATTGTACACTTCAGTGCCTATGCTTTCCAACATACAGGTATATGCATATAAATTTTTTTTGATTGCTTTTATAAGAAACCACAGTTTTTAAAAGCATCACCACCTAGCCTGAAGTTCAGGCAAAGTGCCTTGAGGTGCCTTCTTGTGTGTGTTGGTTCTCGGAGGATTTTATGGAGCATCCAAAAGTTGCTCACTTCACTTCCTATACCTGCAGTTTTTATATCTGTTTGTACTGTAAATGTATTTCCTGTGGTGTACTTACACCGTGGCATCATGATTTTCCTTTATTTAGATTCTTCAGTACTCTTTTGGGCAAAATCAACCCCCTCAAAGTGGCTTTATGCCAGTAGGATTTTTGTTTAGCCTTCCCTTGCATAATTGGTATAATCATTTTTGTAACATCTTTCTTATACAAAAAAGTAAATCACAAGCATTTTTCTAGAGAACTTGGACAGTTCAGCATTGGGAAAAAAAAACCTACTAATGACAATAGTGATTCTAGCACAGCAGAATCTAAGAACTTATAAAGGAAAGTCAGATTTGCCAGGCCTTTAAAACCTTCATCATCCTTCATGTACTTGTGGCCTAGATGCTAAAAAAAGCAACAAAATTCATAACAGATTAATAACAGAATCCTAAAATTTAATTTTCTTTGTGTGCCTTAAATGCATTTAACAGACAACAGAATCTCTCATCCCTTGTTCAATTACAATTAAAAGTCCATTCTATTCCATGGGGCCTCTGTCTCCCCACACAAATAAGTAAACACACCCAAAACTCTATTAGCACACAGGTTATTTACATTTCATTTTTTATTTTCAAACTCAAATGGTCAACTTTGCAATTTCTACCATATTTTGCATGAATTACTGTATTATTCTTTTCTTAGAGAAAAATCTAAGAACTAAATCAGAAGACCTTCATTTCTGAAACTGAACTGCAGTCACACCCAGACTCGTGGTATAAAAAGGTTGGATACAGTTAATAATTAAACAATGTGGGGAAATCAAGCTGATGTCCTCACTAGAAGTTAAAAGGAAGATCTTGTTGGTTTAGTAAAACAAACAATATCGTAATTATGGACACAAAGAGTATATGGATTAAATACGTAAGATTTATGTTGCACAAAAGCAAGACTGTCTCAAAAACATTCACACACCATTATTCAACCCTCCTGTTTCATTCATTCCACCGGAATAGCTCAGCTCTTTCACAACTGCCAATCACAGACTTGCAAAATGCACCTGGGAAAAAGAGGTGGCACAAGTGATTCACTTTTTTATATAATTTACTGCTTGATCACTGGCTTATTAAGAAAAAAATTTGAGCCCACAGAGCATCTGCATTAATATGTTCATCACAATTTACAAAGACAAAATAAAATGCATCTTTGTCCAGAGAAAAAATTTATTAATGCATAGAGATGAAAAATGTTTCAACTCTAGCTCCTCTTTAAGGAAGCATGAAGAAGCAGAATAAAAGGAAGTCTGGATAAAAATCAAATAGCAGACAAGATCTCAAATACCTGAGGAAATGAGACAATGGTGAAATAATCAAAGAAAGCATCACCAAAACTCCTGTTCCGTAGAGAAGAAAATGTATGAGCCACACCATAATTAAGATGGGCCCTTTCTGTTGTGGAAGCCATTCCAATGTGAAAGATTGGAGCCTCTCCCAATTATTTATTGCTGTTTTAATTGCCTCATGCATTTATGGAGGAGGCTGTTGAAGGCCCTGCCATCCTCCATGTCACACAAATTCCTTCTGTCACAGGCAGAGCAAAACCCACCACATTAAGTCCTTTCTCCCAAGACATCATTTTAAATTAAAAAAAAAATGCTCCCCAAGATTCAGAAGCAAGGAAACTCCATAAGACTTTTCATATTCAACTCTTCAATCTCCAGATAAAAGAAAAAATGGAAATAAAGGATTTTGTAGAAAGCATCCTCAAACCACCTCGAGGCAGGGCTCAGTAATATTCTCCAACACACAGCAACAGCTTTGTATGAATGTGACAACATGAGGTTCTCTTAAGCATGAGTCAATTAATTACTTTCTCACCTGCCCGAGTAATATAGATTAAATTCCCAAGAAGGGACTCTCACTAAGCATTAGAGTTTGCCATCCACTGTGAAAAATATTTTGCCTTTGATAGAAATGTCAAGAATTGTATATACACCTGAGATGCAGTCACTAAAACTAAACTAAATTCTAAAACTCACTAAATTCTGCTGGAAACAAGGAGGAATCCATAAAACAAAAAGAGACTGAATTTCTACCACTACTCCTTGCTGGAACACTCTCCATAGAGAGACTGCTGAACTGAATTTTCTGCATATTATTTTAGGCAGAGAGACTATTTAGGCAGCTTTTCATCACTGATATTATTAAGATAATAACATTTTTCAGAAGAACATCTGTCTAATCTACAAGTGATTTTAGAACCAGCTTTTACAACACAGCAAAGAATGACTTCATCCTCAACAGAGCTGGCTTTGCCTCACATGTGTGGAATTCTCTCATTTGGACTAAAACCACCAAAACTTTTATTTGATTACTTCTTCAAAATCAGTAATATTTGCTTTACTCTTTATATGGGTGTAATGTCCTGGGTCATTTTCCAGAAACTGTAATCAATATAAATCAATATTTAAAAAAACAGCACAATATGCAAGAAAAAAACCACATGAAAAACAGTAAAAATGTGATCTATTATCTATTATAAAATGTGACACCAATAACCATTCTATCTGCTTAGATAAAAGCACCTCTCTCAGTTAAAGTTGTCTTCTATGCACCACTGCAAGTAAGTTGAGTTTTCAAGATTACATGTCTAATGAAAACTTAAAAATCCCTTTTTCATTGTAAGTCTTCAAACAACTCTCACAATCACAAACAAGTACCTTGTGGATCAACCAAATCCATATCAAATAGAAACTGCCTGTATCACAGCAACAAACACAAAGTTTACAAATAGATCTCCACGGCCACCACAGTAAGTGCCAAGCATAATGGAAACATCAAATCTTTTGCATTAATGCACATCAGAAGCTGCACTGCTGCTGCAGCTGTGCAGGATTAAAACACAGCCAGAGCTGCCAGTCTGCTGCTACATCACTTCACTGACAAACAATCCATTTTGTTAGAAAATGAAACCTTTCCAAGACAGATTTGATAACAGATCCTCTGCAGGGACATCCCAAATTTTAAATGGAAGTGTTGCAAGAGAAAACTGAGAGGTCACCACACAGATCCCTCTCCTGTGAGCCAGGAAAGGAAACTGGTTAAACCCATGATCTCAACTCCACAGAGAAATGGGTTACTGAGGGGGACAAGGGAACACAACAGAAATAGCTAAGGAGCTAAATAGAAATGCCAGAGCTCAGAAAGTTGAGATCGAGTGGAAACAACAGGGCTTGGGCTGCTAGAAGACAGTATCCCAGAACCAGAGGATGGTGAGGCTGGGAGGAGGTCAGTCATTGAGTGCCTCCCACCCCCAAGTGGGGACACGGATGCCAGCTTTGCAAATCTCCATGGACAGAGACCCCACAACCTCTGGATGTGGGGTGCCCAGTTGTGGAGTCTTAACTTCTTTTTTGCCAGGGTCAGGATTAAATGCATGAGATGGGATTTATTTCTTGTTGGGACTCAGATGTTTATTAGTTCTCATCTATGTTACAGTCACACAAACCCTGAGTGCTACAGCACTTTACTCAAACAAACTAAAAATGGAGCCCTGTCTCCCTCTCTGCAAGGCCTGTTAAGGATAAACTGTCCAATCAAGAAATGACACCTAAATTATTTTTACCCAATAACCAACCACCTGTGCCTGCAATGTGGACTTTTTTATCCAATTACACAAAACCACCCAAACCCATGGAGAAGAAGGGGAAGAAGAAGGACCAGCCAGTGCCCTAAACCTCCTTCTTGCTTTATATCTATTACTATATTCTAAACCCTTAAACTCTGAGTTTTCCACCCTGTGATGTTACACACTTCTATTTAAACTGCACACCCACAATCCCAGCTCTGTCATTCCATTTTGGAAGCTTCTCCACAGCCTCAGGTCAAATGCAGAGTTCTCCTGGGGGTCAGTGCCTGTCAGCACAGAAAGGCTGAAATTCTCAGCAACCAGAGTTCCAACACCCAGCTTAGAAAAGCAGAAGAAAGAGTTTCCTTACGTTCAGAAGGAGGGTCCTGTGTTTCAGTTTGTGCCAGCTGCCTCTGGTCCTGTCACTGGGCAGAGAGCCTGGCTCCAGCTCCTTTACATCCTCCCCTCATCGATGAGGCCAAGAGCTTTTGTTCTTGCCCAGTGACCTTAAATACCAAACCCAAATGGGGTTCTTTCACTAATCAAAAAGTAATTCACCAAAACTGTACCAGCAAAAGCCAGAAGCAGATTTCCACCACACCACTAGAAGGTTTTTCATGTGATTTTTTTTACCCTGCATATATTTGGGAGCATATGGTTTCAAATGACCCAGCTGATGGTGACAGTTTTCCAGGAACTATTTTATGGAATGCTCACATCAGGACATTTATGTAGAAGTCTCACAACCTAATAGTCTCTCTCATGGCAAAAAAAAAAAAAAAAAAAAAAAAAAATTTTGGTCTTATTAAACTTGCTGCATCTAAAAAATTTTTGAGCAAATGACAATGCAGAATTTTTATCCTGTAATTATAAGTAAAAATTAAATTATAATTCTGTAATTATAATTTTTTAAAATTTTAATTATAAATGTATAATTACTTTTGTTACATATGTGTTATTACAAGTGTCTGTGATTATTTCTGACCACAGCCTAGTGGATAATAACATTTAAATTATGTGGAGGCTTTCCTAAAATATTTTTGAAAAATTATGCCTGAAACTTAAGTTTCATTCTGAAACTTAACAACTGACATTGATCTATAAACCAATCCTAGTTATTTGCCTATTAAATCCCTATTTTTTCCCATGTTTGTTGCTTTTACCCCTACATTGCCACAGGATATTTGCACCAGAATTTTATTTTTTCAATTGGAAAAACCACTAGCAGTCTTCTGAAGGAGAAAAGCCACAACTTCAGCAGAAGTTAATCAGCTAAATTCAATTTTTAATTGTAAAGAATCTCATGATGAACACTTAAAAGACTCCATCATGTCCTGTGGGAATGAATCAATAGCCTTGGCTAAAAATGAAGTGATTTGTGTATCTGAAATCAAGGCACATTTCAAATACTACTATAACATCATGAAAAAAGTAACATTGATTCCAAGTAAAGATTTACTTGATGATAGATTTTTCAAAGATCATAATACAACTTATTCTATCTTTTATTAGACCAACCAATTGAACTGAAAAACCAGGCATTTCTGAAAGAAGTTGTTAAGTTTTTCAAATATGGTCTGATCTAGAAAAACCCTTCCCCTCCTGCAGGTACTCTGTGGAATGGGGTACCAGATTTCTCCAAGATATTGATATGATTCACTTGTTTGTTGACATGTTTATTGCTGAGTATGATAGTCAAAGCCCTTTGATGTTAACTGTAGAAAATCAATAACTAAAATCTGTTACATTCAATTACCTCTAGCAAAAAAAAAAAAAAAAAACATTACTCCTAAATCAAGCTGCCTGGACAGAAATTTAGTTAACAAATATAAGAACTTACAATAGTTTTCTGTAAAGGACAAATCTATGTCATATGAGTCAGGATATCAAATAAACCATTGTAAAGAAAAGACCAGATACACACAGCTCCACATATCCTTGATAAGAGGATTTGTAATTCTTAATTACATATTTATGTCATTTCATTATCAGATCAACTGAAAAATACTGCATGAGAAACTGAACAGTAAGAAACTTATTACTTGAATTATGATAGGATATATTTCCATCCAAGGTCTTCCTAATCAAAAATCAGTAAAGCATATTATTCTTTACTATACTGAAATTAATACCTGAATAGTAAAAAAGAATACACCACTATTTATTTGTAGCAAAATAATCAGTATATTAAAAATCAAATTATCAGTGCATAAACATCGATTGGTACCATCTTCCTTTTGTGAGGGATACACAGTTCTGGTTCAATTCAACAGCACCATATTTCATTTCTCTATTTACATTTTAACAAATATCACATGAAGTAAAGTTCTAAAATACAGGTAAATAACTAGTATGGCAAGTAATTTAAAGATATTTTTAGAAACATGAATTATATATTTACCCACTATTAAAAGCAAGTTATGTAAATTAACTTCCTATTTTCCACCTCTCTGAATATTTTCATCATATATCAACTATACTGTATATTAGTATTTACCTGGAAAGGTTGATGAAAGTAATATCTTAGTTGATAGCTCCATCCTTCCAAGCATCTTGATCACACAGCTTGCAAATGAAAGCTATTTTACCTGAAAAAAATACTTCATAAGTAGGAAAGTAACATGCAAAATGTACTTATTCCTCTGCCATGCTAAAAGCTGCATATCCATGGGAAATATTTTATTTAACCTCAGCACTTGCTGCACCCTTTTTTACTTGTCATTACCTTTTCTCTAATCTGCATAACAAACCAGAACTCAGGCAAACTTCTAGTCATTACCTATAACAATTTTTCACACATCCATTTACCTGTACAGCCACCCTGAGTGAGCATCCACCACCAGTCCCCAAGGTCACAGAGCTGGAATCTCTCAGAGTCTGAGCTCAGAGGGACACTCAGGAGAAGTTACAATCTCCTCCAAAGCAAAACACTGCACTCTCCTGTTTTCCCAATCTATAAAACTTTTTTTTTATTATTATTATTCTGTTACATCTCAATAAATAAGTTATACTGGTTTTGAAAAACCTCCACCATGCCTGCACAAGCACCCATGCACACACAGAGAGAAGACACAAATTTTTGCTTAAACATGCACTAAAGCAGAAGAATTTGGGTAACCCTTGATGAGTGTTAAAGTTCTGGGAGCCTCTCCCTGCAGAGTCCTGCTGCTTGCTGCATCACTCCTCCATCTTCAGTGCAGGGGTTTGGATGGGGCTGACCCCTCAGTCTCAGTCCACACCTGGAGCCATCTCCTCTGATACGGGCAGGGGATGAATTCACATCCACTTCCCAGAAGGAATACATGAACAATTCCAAAAGTCTTTTCCCCCCTCTATTATCAGTGTAATACAATACTGGCATAACACAATGGAGATTACCTGCTACCTGTACAGCAGACTTGCCTCACACAAAGCTGTTGTCAGGGCACAAAAGAAGTTCCCACGCTGGCATGCAGGTATTTTACTTACACTTAAATGCACCACAGAGCCCTTGTACATTCATGCCCTTGCACTGGAGCGTCAGCAGCTATTTCACAGCTGGCACCACCCTCTCTGAGACACTCGGGTAGGAACTCAGGGTGAGGGTTGAGTAGAGGGGCATGGGACAAAGCTGTAAGGCCCTTTACAAAGTAGTGGTTTCTCCTGCCTTCCAACAAGCAGCAGCCAAGTATTCCTATCTCCTTATTATCTAGATAATAAACAATCTACAGTGTTTTCTTCTAAAATACTCTTATCTTAGTTCTCCACTGTGTTATAAGCAGATACACAATCAAAATATAGAATTTTCTGTTGAGATCTCCACCAGCTAAAAAGCATTAGAACAATCCCAGCTAGTAAGTTACATGTTCGTCAAGTACCTCTAAACGGCAGCGTGTTGATGTCATAAAGTAAATATTTAACTGCAGTCGTCATTCTTCCAAACAATCCTCCTTATTTCACACATCAGAAGTTTCTGGTTTTCTCCAGGGAATTTCTGATCACTTCCACTAGTGTTACCCAATACCCCCTCATTCTACTCTTTCCTGCTTCTGTATATACAAGGCATGACAGCACTTAAATAAAGAATACAATCCAAAGTTACTACTGGAGACATACAAGCACAGACACAAATCACTGTCAGTTCCTGTATTTCCTAGTAGCAAAATCCTTCCACTCACATATCCCAAGAGTTTCTTTGGTGTGCAGCTTTTAACGCAGCCCAGCCTATCCCAAAATTTTTCACATAGTTCATGTTCCCAGCATGCAGTATTAAACAAATCCTTACAGCAAATGTGAAGCACTTCATTGTTTCTATCTCGTCCTTTGGAGAAGCCAAAAAGGTCACAGTTCCATGTGCTCAGCCTGGCCTCTGCTCTGGGAAGGAGTGATGGGAGCTCCTGAATAGGGGTGTGCTGGTGCAAACCAGCCTCCTGCATTTTGGTGACCCACTTCTGCCCCTTTCTAGCCTGTAAGGTTAAAGTTTACCGGCACGGACCCAAAACAAACAAACAAACAAAAAAATCTAAAACAGTAAAACGCACAAACAAAAAAATCAAAACAAAAAGAACAAAAACATTGTTTTCACACTTGTAAAACTACTGCTGGTCCTTCCAGCTGCCTGGCTGGGACAGCTTGGTGGAGATAAGGCTCTCTGAGAGATAAATGCTCGCTGATAGGTAAATGCTTGCTCAAGCGCGGCGGAGCAGCACCTCTGCGCCCCGCCCGGCTGGGGAGGCACACCCTGCCCCGCTCTGCCTCAGCCGGCAGCCGCTGCGCCATCAGCGCGCCTTGCGCTTTCCTCCGGGCACCAAAACCCCCGCAGCTGCTCAGCACTGCCAGCAACTCCGGGCGCAAAAAGCCCGGCTTAACAGAAACAGGGTTTGCGGGAGCAGAAAGGACCCGCTGCCTACGCCGGGGACGGAGAGGTCAGGCAGGTGTCTGGGAACAAAGCCCAGGGTAGTGCCCGACGGAAAACCTCTACGGCAGCCCAAGCGCCCCCCATGACCCCGCTTTGATCACGCTCCAGGGGCGTTTCTGCTCCCGCCCGGGGGCGGCCCCAGCCCGGGCTCGGGCAGCGCCGGCGGGGGCGGCTCGGGGCGGCCCCGGGACTGCGCCGCGCCCTTCCGGGAAGGGGCTGGGCCATACCTGATGCCAACAGCACAGAGAAAAAGAGGCTGATCCACTCCTGATCCGAACAGCACAGAGAGAGAG
>QUSF01000125.1:219159-238863 GCA_003676055.1 Chloebia gouldiae
GGGATCCCGCCGCACAGCCAGGGAAAGGCTGTCCCAGCCCCTGCTCCGCCCGGCTGCCGCCGGGACAGGTAGGGAGGGCAGCGCTGGGAAGCGGGATGAGCTGCTCCTTCTTCCGCGGGCGCTCCCCGGGCCCTCGCCCTGCTCCCCGGAGCTGTCCGGGCCGGCGGGGGAGGCAGCGAGGGAGGCCGGGCGCTCTGCCCGGGCCCCGGGCGGGCCGGGGCGCGGTGGGACGGCTCTGCGGGAGCGCCCGGCCGCGGCCCCGAGCGGCTGCGGCACGTCCCCTCCTCGGGTGGCGATCGTGTTTTTACCTGTGTGGGGTGCCTCCGTGCAGAGTTACGGGTTCATTTCATGCCTTTGACAAAACGGGCTTTGTAGCTGTTCCCGTCGGGGAGATTTTGTTACCTCCTCCGGCGGCGAAGGCGAAGCTCTGCAGTTTCAGAGCCCGCCTGGGGCACCCTCGGGGCTCTTTCCCCATCAGTTCTCCGCTCTGCTGGGCCGGGAGAGGAGAGCGGGGGGCGGCGGGAGCGGTGCCGTGTGCGGGTGTTGCACAACGAGAGCTCCGCCGGAGACAGGCAGGACCAGTCCGGGTCGGTGTCTCTTCCAGGGACCCATTAGCCTGGGGTGCGTGTAGGTGCTTGCGCTGCGTGACTTCGCTGCCAGGATTCACTCCGGGCTCATCGCTGACGCTTCAGAGGATTGTCATTCTTGCTTAACTCGCGTTAGTTTCTGTCTGACAGATCCCGGCCATGCTCACGGTTTTGGTTGTGCTGTGTCAACTGCATGTGACCGTGTTCGCGTTTCCTCACTGCCCTGGGAGATTAAATCACTTGAAGCAACCGGAATGGAAAGATGGTAACTCAGTTTTAATGAGACATTGTGCTTTCCACTTTTCTAACTTTTGTTTTCTAACTTTGTTTTGCTGGCTTCTGTTAATTGTTGCTTGGTTGTTGTTGTTTTGGTTTTGGGGTTTTTTGGTGGTTTTGTTGTTTGGGTTTGGCTTTTTTTTTTTTACTTTATGAAAAACATTAAGCTGTTTTATGCTTAATCTCAGATTATTTTAATATCTTTTGCTGAAATGATTGATAATTGTGTTAATATCAAGTATTTATCAGATCTAGTAGTAAGTGCAGACTGGGACAACTTAACTTTTTCCAGGCCTCTGGGATTACTGTGGTTGATACAACCAGAACCCTTTAAGTAACATCAAAATTCAGAAGGTTTGAAACCTGTGTTAAAACAGTATTGTTTTGGTACTATTTGAGCACATCACAGTTGTATTTGTATGTCTGAAATGGCTTTGTATTTGAAAGGGTTTATTTGGTTGTTTTTTGAAATTGATATTTTCTCTCAATGCCAGGCCCCCTTACAACACCTGGAAAAATAAGCATAGTGCTGCTTTTGCAGTTCTTCTCTGTTGAGGGAGAGAAGTGGAGAGGAACTCATAAAATCATAAATATGTTCTCCAGAAAGGCTCAAGCACTCCAAAGCAAAGCCATGTGTTGCTTAATATTTTAAGCATCAGGGCTTCAAAAAGGAATTTCTAGCTTAGCTGTCCAGTCTTCTCAGTGGACAATGAGTGCTGAAACCTTAAGATATATTTTTAAATGTCATCACATGGAGCAGGAGAGTCCTTCAGGGCAGTATGTGGAGTAGAAACCATGGCTAGCAGAAAAGTGCTTGTGACAGGTGATTTATTAAAATTCATATTGCTCTGGGCATAAAAAATCCAGGCTGTCTCTTCCCTCTGAGCTTCTGTGAGAACTTTCTCCTCACAATAGGCCCAGAGCCCACTTCTTCTTTAAAGACAGAGTTGAAAAGAGAAGTATCCAATTAATATTCAATATTTTGTTAATAAAAATTTGGATATTTTATATATATATATATATATATATATATATATAATCCAATAATTTAGCAAGTAGAACAGTTGCCAAAGGTATGGGGTACCTGCATTGAGCAGTCCCCCTTCAGCATTTTCTGAACATTGTTTACCAGCAGAGGTGCTTCACTGAGAATGTTGTGTGGTTGTATTTTTAATTAAATGCTGGGTATCCTAAAACTGCATGGATCATTTTATCAAACCAAGGATTGCAGAACTGCATTCAGGTCCCTCACACTTACAACACAATTCAAATCCATCTGTTTCATTCTTAAAATATTGTTTTAATCACCAGGCAGCAAGTAAGTTGGAGATGGAGATACGTGACAAAGTGAAAAAAGTGAAGAAAAATGGATAAAAATTCTTGAAAAGAAAAAGGTCCATGTATCCCTGGGAATTGAGGGTTCTAGGCTCCAGGCAGTTTGATTATGCATTCCATTTTAAACAAAATGCATGAGTTCTCTAAATTAATTCAAAGGACAGCTAATACTACTTGCATGGTAAAGAGTGAAACACTACAGAGCAAAACTGAAGATCTCTGCTTCAGAAGACTGATGTTACTTTTGTAATTTGCATTGAAGCAGGAATATTGATATTTTTTTTCCTATGTAATTATTTTCCCTTTCCACTTGTGGGTTTGAGGGAGTTTTGATTTTGGTTTTGGCTTTTGGGTTGTTTGTTGTTGTTGTTGTTAAGTCCTTTTCTCTGTTGCTCTTCAGATATAGTATAAATATTTCAAGCTTGGATTTTCTTGCAATTGCTTTAGAATAAAAAAAAACAAATGCATGTGCACATGTGTAGCTACTTCAGTACGCAGTGTAACAGTACACAAATTATATAAATATATACTGTCATATTCCTTAAATATTCTATCCTATTGAAGACATAAGCAACAAATACCTAAGTTCTGCTGCAGTTTTCTCAGTTTTCAGAGAGCAAATTGTTATAAGATACCACTGCAAGATCTAACAGTAACTATTAGGGTGAAAATTCCAGAGCGATGTGATAATCTTGCCAAACAGGCTAACAAGAACACAAAGCTAATCTGTCATTGAATGACTTTATCCTGAATCTCATCTCCTTTTTCAGCCATCCAGCTTGGTGTGTAACAATGCTGTTTCTTCATTACAATTGCAAAAATAATCCTCTAGTCATTTTGCTCAACCAAATAGCCTGAATTTTGTGGACACAGATTAGGCTTTCACCAGAAACTTAGTTTTGTCCTGTAATTTTTTTTTTTAATAAGAAACTGTAGCAAGAGCAGGCTAAAACTTGACTGTGGAAAATGCCTAGTGAGGAAATACATTCCTGTATTCCAAAGCCTTCTATAATTTCACTCACTGTTCTGGAATCTCACTTCACCACTTACTCCATGAGGCCTCATGGAACACAAAAGAGAATCTCTTCTTTTTAGAAGTCTTCAGAAATGCATGCTGTCAGTAAAATTCATATCATGGACAAACTTAAAACAAATGAACTTGGCAATAAGGCTCCTTTACAGAAAGCTTTGTGCCACGATTGTGAAAAGAGAACGGTTGTAGAATGAATAGGAGTCTGCTGATGTGATTTAAAAACTAAATTCTGTAAATAAAATTTGGTACTCAGAGATACCAGAATATTGATAAATGTATATTTGGTTTTTTCCTTCCCCTACCCTTGTCTCCATCCCCCGCTAGATGAGGGTGTTGCTTACTTAGGATCTAAATTCTGCTTTATGTGGCAATTACTTTGTTCTTTAGAGCTCCAGTAAAAACTGATGCTCACATCCCAGAAGGGGTCACACCAAAACTTGACCAAAATTTCTCATGACAATCAAATTCTCCTGGCCAGGGTAAGGAATAGCTGAGATGCCTTATGAAAAAGGCAAATACATTTATTTTATGTTACATGGCTGGAAAAGATAGTAGTGAAGAAGACATTTTAGGTGGAGACCTTGATATTTCTTTCCCTTGTACGTAGCTGAGAGATGCTAGGGAAAGAAATTATCCCAATGTGTTAAAATCTTTACCATTCTTTAAAAATACCAAATCTAGCCTTCCTAACTTGTTTTATATCAACTTGATTTTTTTTTTCCCATTAGTGTTTACATCTGCAAGGGAGGCAAATTTATTCATTGGACGACATCTTCTGAACAACAGATTTGATTTTGAAGCATTCACAGATGATAACCTGGAAAGGGAATGCTATGAAGAACTCTGCAATTATGAAGAAGCAAGAGAAATTTTTGAAGACCCTGAAAAAACGGTAGCAGTTCCAATTTAATTTAATATAGTGAGGGAGGTTATTGGCTAAATGACTGTATTTTTGTACACAAATTATTGTAACACAAATTATTATACACAAATACTGTAACTCCTCTAACACAGCACTGAGAGATGACTACTTATTTTGTTTTAAAAGCAGATATCCCAATTACATGGGGTTCCTGCTTTAGATACACAGTGAATGCACTTGAATATGTATCATTGTCTTAAAGATTTTCGATGTGGATTTCATTCTGCAAACAAATAGAAATGAAGCTTCAGAAGTCCCACTTGTGGATATCCCTAGATTTTTATACTTCTGGATTTTTAAGTAACTTTTCAGCATCCAAATGTTTTACATGATTAATGTATTAATTGGCTGATTGCATCCCTGTGTCATGCCCAAGAAGTGTTTTGTAAGAGGCCAGTGTGGAGCAAACCTGCAGTTCAGCTATTGCTGAGTATTCCTACAGCACCACATTCTAACTCCCTACCTAGACGTGGCTGAGAAGAAACCTGGTGTATATATAGATATAGAGATATAAATATATATATATATATATAAATAGATATATATAGATGTAAACAGTGAGAAACCTTTCAGCTCAATAAAGGAATGTGAGGATTGTCTGAAGACTGTTGCACAAGCAGCGAGAATCTCTTTGTGATTCTAGGTGTGCTCTGCAGAGTGAGGGATACACCCATGTTCTAAAGAAGGAAGTGTTAGCTTGCTATTGCTAACACATCCCTAAGAAAAAGGTCAAATTGCTAAATTGAAATCCTGCTGGAGTCATTTGCTAGGTAGCAAAAGTGAAAATTATAGCTCAACACATTTAATGCCTGATGGTCATACAACATAAAAGTTTTTCTCTTAAATGAACCCCACTATTTTTCCTAGCTGATGTGAATTCAAGTACTGTTCATGCAAATGTTGGAATCTTAAGAACTTAACTTTGCCTCAAATACTGTTTTGTAGGGATTAGCAAAGAAACAATTGTAAGATTCTTTTTTGTGTCAGAATATACCCTAACTTCTATTGTAATCTGGCAGAAATATGAGGTAACACTGTACAGTTAAATAGATTTTTTTTCTTTTACTAACTGGGATCTGAGAAATTTTACTGCAAACTTGTAGAAGAAAAATACCATGGGATGAGTAAATACAAATGGCTCAGCAGGAGTTATTTCTGTTTATGTCATTGTTAAATTCTGCCCGTGGTACCATATTAAATATAAGTCAATAGGCCTGTCACTTGTGTATCTCATATAAATCTGATTCTTTTTGGGTTTTATAGATGGATTTTTGGAAAGATTATTCAACTAAAGGCCCTATAATAAAAATAGGTAAGTAATCTTTTTACTTTTTTAATAAATTGCAATATTTTCTGGTTGTTATAATACTATATTCTTAGTAGATCAACCATTCAGTTAAGGAAATCAGAAATTATCTTTTTACTGAAGATCACTATGAACTGTACAAATCTATTTAATTATCTGATACGATAAAACTGAAGCATCTTAAAGTGGGATCCATTGTAGGTCTGTAGGTAAAACCAATAATTTCCTTGACCATTTCTTTATTACACAGTTGGTAAACTTTGCAATAATTCTGTGGCTGTGGTTTGGTTTTGTTTTTTCTACCCCCCCATTTCTTTAATAGTAATATATAACAGACTAATCTAGGCTCAGAGTCTGATGACAGATGTTTAATAAAAGATGGTCAGTTGGACTTGAGGAAAGATTTACAGCCTGATCAAGGTCACAAGGAATATTTGGAAGGCACTGGAAGACTAGCATCTCAACAGTTTCATGTAGAGAAAAGGGGGCATCAACTCCCTTTTGCTTTAAGTTTATTGTGAATGATTCTCTTGGGTTGTGTTGCACAGATTTACAGCTTCTTACAGCAAGTTAAGACATTTGTGGAAGGAACAGCCTAATAGCAGTGCAGAAGTAGTATTTTACAGTGTAAACTGAAGGCTGGCTAGATGGAAAGAACATAATGAAAATCACCAATGTTTTCTCTCCAGGTGATGAGGCACTGCAAAAGATTAATGTCACAGGACTGCTCATCAGCCTGGTTGCTGCTGGAATACTGTTGGTTATAATTGCACTGTTTATCTTCTACTGCTGCAAGAGCAGATGCAAATCAAGGCAACCACCAGGGTAAGGAATTTCACTGCTAAAAAACCCAGACACACACAAAACAAACTCTTGCTTAAGACTGGCATTTAAAAATCACTGTGGGTTGGTCTAACTATTGTATTCTCAGAAAATCCAGTGGAGTTCTAGTTCTTACTTGCCTAGGAGCAAAGTTAAGTGAGCACCAACAGTAGTTATGCTGCAGTTAATAACACAAAAACGTAAAACAATGTTGCACACCCAAACCTTTGGGTTTGCCTTTTTTTTTTTAATTACATATGTGTGTGTTCTTGGTTTCAAAATATTCTTACTGAGATAATGGAATAATTTTAGTATGTGGGGGCCTGCAGTGGGAAGTCTAATGTGTTCTGTTGGTGCTTTGAAATAAGCTGTATGGTCTTCATGGCATGTGCTTTACCTCAGATGTGAAGTGGTTGTGGTAGTAAATTATTAAGCAGTTTGGAGGAAATGCTTTTTTACCAAGTCTCTACTCCTGAGTGATCCTTTGTCCTAAACTTGAAAGGAAAATAAAAGGATTCTGTACTTTCTCTTCCTTATGAATTTCATATCACTGAGCTATTCTTACCCTGTGGTTTGGAGGGAGTATTTGGAGTATTTGGCTTCTGCTCTTTGTGATCACTGAAGGCATGGATTTTCCTCTTGTGGGGTTTTGGGGTTTTGTTTATTTTACTATTAAGACTTAATCTTCTTGCTTCCCTTTAAAGCAGAAGTTTCCACTTACCTTCTGTTACCTTTGTTTAGGCACTTGGGTTATGTGAGGAGCAGAAGACGGAATTCAGCCAGCATCTTCAGGAGGCACGAGGAGTTTTCCTTGAACCCCCTTCCCCTCAGAGCTGAGGACTCGGGACTGCCCACGTACGAGCAGGCGGTGACCTCAGCTGGACAGCACAGCCCACCCCCACCCCCTTACCCAGGGCCCCCCAGGCATGCACGGTTCTTTCAAAAGTCCATGTCCCTCCCCGGCCCCTAGTCACAAACCTGCTGGGCTGACGGGGGACTGCTGCGACATAACGTACTTTTGAAAAAAGTGTGTGCTACCTTGCATATTGCAAGATGATTTACAGAAATGTGAAAGATCTCCTGGACAACCAGGAAGGAGTGAAGTTCCCATTTGGGAAAAGAGGCCACCTGGCAAAAAGGCTGCAGGACCGTTCTTTGCACAAAGGCACTGTGCCAAGAGAAGAGAATGCATAAAGAGCAAGTCCTGTACCGCTGCCTTCTTCCATATGAGCCATCCCATCAAACTATTGATGTTTCATTAATAGTTTCATTGTCTTTTTCTTCAGAAAGAACAGTATTTTAATTGCTCATATTGATAGTAGCCATTTTTTGTGACTTAATACTTTAAACCACCATAAAAATCTACTGTGTTGTTTGATATATTCACTTCTTTCCTGGGTGAATTTTCTATTCATTCTTGTAATAGACTTGAGTGCAAAATTTATTTCATGGCTTGACCTCTCTAATATATATATATATTTTATATATATATATGTAATATATATTATATATATATGGTATTGCTAGTGGATTACACTGGTTTGGTTTAGACATTGCTGGTCACACAACTTAATTTGTTGTATTTCTATGATCATCATTTTGCATCAAAAGGAAGCATTCATTACATGGCACACTACCAAGTGAGACAAAGTATACTTGCATCAAATTGTTTTGATGTTCAACAGTAAATATCAGGCCAAAGAGAGTAAATAGAATGCTGTGGGCCAGTGGGTGTAGGGCAAAAAGCCAGAGATTTGTCCCTTTTTAAAAAGCTACCCAGGTTTCACAGGTAATGTTTATTTCATAGTTTAAAAGCTGAAATGTAGAGAGAGACATTTAACTTTCAAACCAAAGCTGACCTACCCCCTAGAAGCACTTGAATAAGTGTGTCTTGCACTACAGGGACAACAAAATGATTCTTTTAACTAGAACGAGACATCATATTAGATCAAAAATCAAGAGTCAAGAACTCCTGGGAGTTATTGGTTCACTGTGTCAAGACAGTTTCTCTATCTACAGCTGCAGCCACCATTAATTTTACATAATATTATTAAAATACCAACCCCCAGCGTTATGCAGCCTATAGATCTTGCTGAGCAAGTTGCTGCCCACCACTTGTGTCCCTTGGCCTCCTTAGCACAGGAAGCCAGAGCAGAGGGTGTCACAGGAATCACGTCAGGCTGGTTTCTTGTTTGACAGTGGCCGTACAGTTAAGGCACGCACCATTAAGTTTTTTAAGAAGAAACAAGCTCCCCCTTCTTTCCCCCTCATCAAATCAATGCTGGCAACAGCAAATTATATTTCAATTTGGTGCCTACAATCCACTTTATATTGTAAGTTAAAGGATTAAGGGTTGAAATGAATATGTGATATTTCACTGAATCATTGTTTTTAACATACTAGAAGCTACAGTGTTGTTGAGCGAGGTGCAGAAAATTGGTCTGAGATTTTCAGTCTGCAGATGTCTTTGTAATAATGGGAACACTTCAAATCCTGGAATATAGAGAGAGTACACTGACAGTGCTACACAATGCAGTCTTGCCCTTTGAAAAACAAATACAATGCAGTTGGTAGCAGTGCCACTGGTGTTCCTGTTCACAAAACTTCACCACTGAATTTGGCTTTTGCCGAGTCACAAATCTCTCTCCAGCTTCTTTTTTTTTTTTTTGTTGAGAGATGGGGGAGTCCCCCTGTTGGGATGTTTCAATTCACTTTTGCCCTACTTGTAAAAGCATTTTGAAGTTCTTGAAGTTCTGTAAGACTGAAATAAAAGAATTGTGTGGGGTCACTGTTGACAAAATACAACATTATGAAAAGCTATGCAATCGTAAGCTTGCAAAAACATTCTCTCATATTTCCCTTGCATTTAGCTAACAATTTTAATTTTTTTAATGTGAATTTTGAGCAGTAGAGCACACTTTTACCTAGATTTTTCCTGGGCCTCAAAGATTATTAAATAATGCTACTGACAGGAGCACTGCAAAGGAAAGGCATTTCACAAGGCTTGTGACCATTCAGAGATTCTTCAATGTTACTACAGCCACCTAGCAAAGCCACATTTTAAATACACTACAGAAATACAGAATCCCATTCAATCACTGGAAATTGGATTTTTCTGCTGTTCCTACAAATTATTTGCAACTGATCCCATTCAATGCAAGTAAAAATCTCGTCCTTCATAATTAATAAAAAACTTAAGAGGGTATAACTGTTAAACATCAATGGTGTAATGCTTTGGGCAGTAAAGTACCCTTTCAGTAGAGTAAAACACTCAAATTTACTCAAGGAGTCTGCACCTTAGAGCCTCAAAATGGCAGGGACTGACATTCAAACACTGGTTGCACATAGCATGATAATTTGGAAGACACATCCTGCCTTTTACAAAGAAGGAGCAAAGTTTAAAATTTAGTTGAATACAGTGTAAAGTTATCTCTTGGTAGAGGGACAAAATTCCTTTGAATAGCACTTGTTTGGGTTGAGTTCATTTTACTTCTTTGATACACTTGACTTCTGGCCCACTCTTACCTTGTATCTTGTCTCTTTTTAGAAATCATGGTTCAGCAGGGTTAACAGAGGGAAAATCATTAAGAGACAGACTATGGGGAGTTATTAATTTATATTAAAATTAAAATTAGTTTATTTTGCCACACTTCCAAATTTTATGTGTAGTTGCTTTTGAAAATTGAGTTGCTATTAGAATATATAAAGCAGCAAATGACTTGAACTTCAGAGACCTTTACAAGGCCATTTAGTAGGACCAGGGGAAATGGCTCTAAACTGACAGAGGCCTGGGTTAGACTGGATATTGGGAAGAAACTCGTACTCTGAGGGTGCACAGGCTGCCCCTGGATCCCTGGAAGTGTTCCAGGCCAGGTTGGATGGGGCTTGGAGGAACCTGGTCCTGTGGAAGGTGTCCCTGCCCATGGCAGGGTGTCTGGAACTGGGTGATCTTTAAGGTCCCTTCCAATCTAAAGCATTCTGTGAGTAAGTAGGAAGAGGAGGAGGAAGATTTTTGAGGAGCAAAGCAGCAGCAAGTTAACCTAACTTGTATAGAGATGTAAATTATCAGTGTTCTGATTTTGGCATTTCTTTCCAGGACCTTTAGGAAAGACAGTGGATTTTAAGTGATTTAACAGAGATCTACTATGATAGTTGAAAACAGGAATGTCTAAACAAAACACTAGTAAACACAGAATTCTGTTTTAAACGTGTCACTATTAGTGCTGCTAGCCATTGCCTTGAAGAATTTTCCAGAACAGCCTTTCCAGCATCACACAAGATTACAGCCTTTTATAAAACAAAACAGTTTATTAGGGCAAATAATAAGGGTCAGGAAAGTGATCTCTGGCTGTGTCAGTTGAAAAATAAATCACTGAACCTGCTTACTGCTGCAATAAGAAAGCCTGCTATATAATCTATCAATTATGCATTTATAGGTTGGGGGGATTGTTGGGGTTTTTGTGAATTCATTGGAGCAGCAAAACTGAAGTACCACCTGGAAGTGCATCACATCTTCCTCCTCACAGCTCATGAAAATGAGACTCGTGAAGCATTTGATTCTGGTCCTGTCTGTGGCAAGGTTTTTGGCTGCAGCTGAGCAAAAAAAAATGAGATAACTGATCACTTCAGGTAATAAAAAGTAGAATGCTCTGCCAAATTATTTACCACAATGTTGTTGCCAAACCCAGTTCAGAGTATTCTATTGTTATAATGTGCCCAGTCCTATTAACTAGAATGTTTCAGTCTGATCTGCCCTTAAAAGTTCTATTTGAAATTTGAAAAGTATAGCAAAATTCCTTATTATTCCTGAGATTACCAGCTGTGAATAAGATTATTTGCAGCTTATTAGCAACACTACTTCTACCTTTAAATAAACCATCAAAGTAATAAAAAAAAAACAAAAACCAGCAACAAACCAGACTTTTCTATCCACAGTTTCTCCTGCCAACAAAAGTTTTACTGCTGCTATCCTTGCTTGATCCATGTAGAACTGAGAACAGGAAGGAAATTCGGGATTTAAAAGCCATTTTCAAACACTTCAAACATTGTCTTTCTGGACTGTAAACATCTTTCAATTAATTCCTGTCACTACAAATTTATCACTATCATTTCCACAATAAAGAACTTGCATGTGTTTTCCTCGCAAAAATCTTAAGCAGATCTTCTCAAATAATCTGCTTTTTATTTAGCTATTTTTCACTATTTCCAGTCATTTCTGAACTGTATAAACAGTTACTCTATCTTATGAACATATTTCCTTCTACTCATCTGTCAGAACACTTTGAATGTACTTGTCACTGGCTATATTTATTTAGAACTTTGATTTCAAGTGCTGTCATATTTTGGGTGATGAGTAGTAATATTTTAGTCTCTGCTAGTCTCTATATTATTTTGTATAACAATTTCCAAATAAACATTTATATAACTTAATCACAGCGAAAGAGAAAATGCTGACTTAGCTGAATTTAGCCTATGATTAAAGAATGAAAAAAACTCTGACAACCCTTTTGATTTCTTTTAAACAGAGTTGGTAAAAACATGCCCTCTTCTGAAAGCACTTAAAAGGACAAGAAAAATGGAGACAAACTTATAGCAGGGCCTGTTGTGACAGGATAAGTGGTAATGGTTTTAAACTGAAAGAGGCTAAATTCAGACTATATATGAGGATGATTTTTTTTTTTTTTTACCATGAGAGTGGTGAAACACTGGCACAGGTTACCCAGAGAAGTTTAGGATCCATCCCTTGAAACATTCAAGGCCAGGTTGGATGGGACTCCATCCATGAAGCTGTTCCTGCCCATGCCAGGGGTTGGAATTAGATGTCCTTCAAAATTCCCTTCCAACCCAAACTATTTTACTGTTAGATGACTCTTCATGCCATATAGCACTTATTGGTAGAGAAAAAGGGTCATGGTTTGTTTTCTTTAACATTTGCAATTTCTACTCTGGACAAAATCTTCCTGTTCCACTGCTCCAGTTCAGCTGAGCATCTGAGGTTCATGAAGTGCAGACACTGAAGATGAACTCTTCAAGACAAAATCTCACTTAACCAGCTGTTAGCCCTTCCATCTTCCTTGACTTTTGTCAGGCCTTTGGTGAGCAGATTTAACACAAAGGTATGACCAAAAAATACCACTTTCCTAGGGGTACTGAAGTAAGATCCCCTCAGTGAGGAGCAGAACAGACACGCAAAAGCAAGGCAGGAAGCAGGAATTCCTCATTTGGTAGTGGCAATTTCAATCTGAAGAGGAGGCACACATGATACAGTGTGTGTGGACTTCCTCAGAGAGGCAGGAGAGCTGCTAGACAGAGCAAAGATGGAGCAGAGTGAATTTCACTAAATTGAGCCACTCTTGATTTACCCTCTGGAAAAAAAATAGTCAGAGCTGTGCTTTTTCTTCCAACCAAACAAGAGGAGCTGAGCTCCCCACAGACTGCCCAAATCTACTCCTATATTTGAACATCTAATGAAGCTTTTTAACCAGTCAACTGAACTGATATTTGAAATACAGCTGATGGGATAGATGCTTAATTCCCATTAAGTGTCTTGGGACAATTCCTTCTTTCACTCCATTTATATAAATTAATCATGGCAAAAGAGAAAATGCTAATTTAACCTATGATTAAAAAATTTAAAAAACTCTGACAAGCCTTTTGATTTCTTTTAAATGGAGTGGGTAACACTTTCTTCCTTGGTATGGTTGGTAACATTTTCACCCTAAGTGCTCTTTTCCATAGCACCTAGACTACTGAAACACTGAAGCAGTAGGGGCCATCAGATGCAGGCATCTTGCTGCCTAGATTTTGGGAGCCTCCAGGAGCTCCCATTTTAAAGGGAACAGGCAGACTGCATCTGGAAAAATATTTCAGTCTAGAAACGGGTGCAGTTAAACATAAGTTTTGAGATGGACCCATTTTAGTTTCTGAAGCAGTGCCTACTTCATTTAAGAAACAAGAAACACCTCTGAGTGCTCAGTAGATCAAGCTTCAGTTTTATATCTCTAAAGATCAGCAAGTACTGAATGCATAAATATCCAATATTTCACATTAAACACCCAGCATTGGTGTCATACAAAGGCAAATATCTTCTAATAAGTGTTAAAACAAAATACTCCCTATTAAAAATATGAGTTTGTTCAAGATCAAAGGTTTTATTTAAGGGTTTTTTTTTTCCTTCATGTCATTGCACATTTCTCGCACTTACCTTGTACCAGTTCTAGATCCCTTCATAAATCACCCAGTGAAAACATAGACAGCTTTCTCAGGAGTGGCTGAGTTGAAGCAACACAAGTGCAGTGGTGGCACCTTGAAAAGAGTGGAAGCACATGACCAGGAGGAGGATTGGGAACTCCAAGGAAACAAGACTTTCTCCTCATTGCTGCAGTGAGCTTTCTACCAGCTCCATCATAATTTGTCATGCCAGAAGTCAAGCTTCCATAGATCAACTTTAGCTCAGTAAAATGAATTCTGAAGATTTTGCTTCATTTGTTTGTACCTACACTCAAGTTTTCAAATAAATGCACAGAGCAATTTAAGTGAAGAAATTCAAAGGAGCGAATTTGCTGTGAGGTTCCAAGACAGAGCGTACTCTTTGAAAGGCAGCACTCCTTCCCTATTCACACTTATCTTAATGCCTAGCTTTATGTTTAAAGAGGCCACGTGCCAAATTAAATGCAAAATCTAATCTGTTAAAGCAACTGCAATTTTCTGCTTTGGTCAGAATCACAATTACAACAACAAACAACACAGTCAGTGATTAATAACAAGCCTAACCAAGACTCATGTTATTACTGCCTATCTGATCTACTCACTCATTCCTGCTCATGCAGGATACCACAGGCTGGCAGCAGCCACAGCCTGCACAAAGGTGCTGCATCCAGGATGTGTAGCTGTCCAACAGTGTTCAATGAAAACATGTGCTGCAGAAATCTTATTTCATGCACTTTTCACAATGTGTTGATACATCAGACCCAATTCAGCTTCAGCCTGAACTTCTTCAAACTACATCTGACTAGGCACATTCCAGTTATTTGACTGTTTTATCTTTGAAACATTAGTTTTTGAAAAAGAATGTTCTCAAGTCTTCAAAACACTGTTCCCAAACAATTGTGAAGATTCATTCTGTCAGCACAAGGCTATTCGTTAAACTTATTTCTAGAGCTTTTGTTGACACATGGCTATCCACTGAAAGCTAAGCACTAAGATGTTTGTGTATGTTAGCAAACTATTTATGATACTGTGATAGCTCTAAAATAAAGTACTATTATGTGCTGAAATACAATCTTTTTGAGAGGAGAAGGCTTTGGTGTCACCTAACTGTGGCCTTCCAGAGCCTGAAAGGAGCCTACAAGAGTGGTGGAAAGGCACTTTTACAAGGGCACGTAGTGACAGGACAAGAGGGAAGGCTCTACAATGGCAAAGAGTAGCTTTGTATTAGGTTTAGGGGGAAATTCTTTGCTGTGTGAGTGGTGAGGCACCGGCACAGACTGCCCCATCCCTAGAAGTGTTTAAAGCCAAGCTGGATAGAGCTCTGAGCAACCTGGTCTAGTGGAAGGAGTCCCTGCCCATGGGAACTGCATGATCTTCAAGGTCCCTTCCAACACAGGCCATTCTATGATTCTATCATATACAATAGAAAAAACAATCACACTCAACTCAAACACTGGCCTGCATTTTCCTGGTAACATATGAAACAATTCTAGCACACTGTGCAACAAAGAAGCTAATAAATAAATAATCAGTTACAAATAAATACATTGATGCCAGTCATGAACTGGAGCATGATTTTGGCCCTGGATCTGATTGCTATATTGCTTTCATTATTATAAAATCACAGAAAACTGCTAATTACCCCTTAGCTTCATCCTGCATTTCATTTGGTATATGTTCACTCTAAACATGTAACCAGACCTCAAAAAGCAATACTGCCACTCAGCATTGTGTAACAGTGAATGAGGATTTAAAGAGAAACAGGAAATCTTCCCTAAGGGACATTGTATATTAGCTAACACGGTTCTGCAACAGAGCTGGCTTGATTCTGGTTGAAGTGTCACACAGGCAGGGGAGCCCACCACTGTTTGCAGAGTGCACTCCTAGATCCTAGAGAGTTCCATATGGAATATACCACGAGCCAAGACAACATCTCACCATCAGAAGTAAAACTTCCCTGTCATCTCCTCCCTGCTGCGCACTACTGCTGCTCCCCCTGAGCCAGCTCTCATTTTACACAAAGGCAAGCTGACTCAGCTCAGTAATATTAGGAAAAATCACCTCTGGCAGAGAAAGGTAAAAGTGAAAAAGGAAAGCCAGGGGAATGACTTAATTACTCACCCTGTGGCCAGAGCTCATCACCAGAAGTGAGAGTGAAGCAGGGAAGGAGGGACAGTCAGACCTTCTTCTCCTTTGGGTGTCAGCAAGCAGCTGAGGCAGCCCAGCCCTGCTGCCACGCCACATCTGGGGGCAGGCAGCACTTGCTGCAGCACTGGAGATCATTCCTCAGACTTTAAGCAGATGATTCCCATTAAAATGTTAATTACTTATATCTGTCTTCTAGCTGTCAAATGATATTCCTCTATAAAGGATTTATTTTTTCCAAGTGGAGACTCTTGGTTTAGGGAATGAAATGAGAAACAAAAAAAAATCAGTACTGCTCCAGGCTGGTATGCTGCACAGATTGTGTTACAGTGCTTCAACTTAAGATTTTGGTCTTAAATAGAGAGAAAAATTGTATTAGCTTATGTTTCAGCAAGGTATTTTTATTATATTAAATTCCTGACTTCAGAGAGAAGCACATATGATATCACTACTGGCTACAGACACTAAGTTATGCACTACAGTTCAGAAGGCATTCTAGCCCACCAAAGCTTAGTTCCTAAACAGCAACTAACAGCTGCATTTGAAACAAAACCATTCCTTATTAAGACAAGAATCCAAGTTTCAGAATCATAAACACACCTAACATGACTTATATATACATTTTAATATGTACACTTTAATCTAAACAGTAAAAAAAAAATCTAATTAACATATCTATCAAAGGAATTTTTCTATCCCTGAACAGATCTTTCAGAAAAGCTGCTTATAAGTATCCTGGCTACCAGGATACTACAAATGCACTTACTCTCAACATACTCTTTCGTTGTCTTAGAGAAAAGTGTTACAAAATACCATTTGGTTACAAAAAGATAAAATGCACAAACTTCGAGAAAGATTTCCTAGACAGGGGACAGCAAGGTTCAACTGGCAGGGGCCAGTTTAATGAGAAAGCTGCAGAAGTCTCACAAGCTGATCTCAGGACAAGATTTATCTCATACACAGGAAAAGCAAATCACTGGATAAACTGACTTTATCTGATGGTTATGGACATCAGTGATTAAGCTTCCAGTCTACTCCACCTCTATTAAAACCATGTAAAAGAAATTAAACTTAACAACAGCTGTCACAATTTCTATTTCACTCAACTTCACTATTTGACTGCCAGAAAAAAGGATCTACTGCAGCAATGTTCAGGGAAACACTGTGTCTGTGGTTCATTTAGTGGTATAAATGCACTGTCTGTGTTTCCTTGCCTGCAAATCTGGACAGGTTTTTGTTTGTGATTTCTCATGTAACATGATTTTACAGCCATGTACCCACCCCCACATTCCCTTTAGAGCAGTTCTGTAATGGAAATAAACAACATAATGGTAACTCTTTACACTTCACGTTGCCATTACTTGAGATAAAAAAAAAAAAACAACAAACAAGACATTAGCAGTTTTACAATTTATTAACACATCGTTCCAAATTTGGGACAAGAAACTCCACAGCAACATGTCCACTCTAGAAAACCAAACTAGATGGAAAAGGCATTTCATATCAAGTCCATGTATCACCCTCCTCTCAGACCCACTTGAGGGAAGCAGTGTGCTCTAAGTGTAATAATATAATGGAGATTAGTGGAGATCCTGCAGGGAAATAAAAAACTGTGGGTCCTTCCCCACCGGAAATGTCACTTTCAATAGTATCAGCCGCAAACGCTGCACTATTAGCATACGACTAGAGTCATTTTCTGTCATCAGGCCTCGTTCATATGTAAAACAGCAACACTCCAGTTTCCCAGGGGAAGGTCTCCCCCCCCCCCACCCGGCTCCTCCAGCTGCAAGCAACACAGGTGCTAACTTATGCAAACACAAGGAAAACTCACTCTGCTGGTTTCTGGCTTTGGTGAGCTGCTGGTTCTCCCTCCACCCTCTGCCCTGGCCTCTGGGTGACTTGCTCCTCTTCTCAGTGCTGATGACTTTCACACTTACCTTTCTTTCCCTCCCCATCCACGGCTGCATTTCTTCCTGCTGCTTCTTGAATTTAGGCATGAGAAAAGCAGAACTTCAGGTTTTCCTCCTGAAGTCTCATACCTTTCTGCTTTCCCATTTAATACTGATCACTCTGTCTTTTCATTCCAGTGTTGAGGTTTTTTTGCACCTTTTTTTTTAACATCTAATCTGATTGGCTGTAGCCAAGTTTTTAAATGCATTTCACTACAGAATTCATTTCAGTCTGTGGTTCAGTATTGCCTGGAGTGCTACAAACTGAATCTTCAAAAGACTTACTCGCTCATTAGCATACACCTTCCTCTTCTGAGCAGTGCCTTCAGGTGCAGTCACCCTCTTTTCAAGAGCATATTCCTCATCTTTACCTCTGAGGCACGTTCCTCCTGCTCATCTCGGCCTGCCTATCTTCAATCTGTGGGGAAAGCAAGACACCACAGTTCACTCATCGACACTGATGTCCCCTTTGCTGCTGCCCTGCTCAGTGCAGATGGTGCCCGTTTCCCTTATTCTTTGTTTTAACAAGCATGCAGCAAAAGATACAGGAATTTACTGTCTACAAACCAGGTGGCTTAGGCTGCTCTAAATAAAAATAAACTGCTTTAGCCAGTCCTAGCTAAAGTAGAACCTCTCTGACGTTTTACCATTTAAATTAAGACTAAATAAAAATAAAGAATAAAGAGATATTCTCTCTGTTCTCTTGCTAGCTGACTTTTGGTGCATACATGAAAGCTGGAAAGAGACGTTTTACAAGGTCATGTGATAAGACAAGAGGTAATGGCTTTAAACTGGAAGTAGGTTTAGATTAGATATTAAGATGAGATTCTTTACGGTGAAGAGGGTGAGGCACTGGACACACTGCCCAGAGAAATTGTGGCTGCTCCGTCCCTGGAAGCGTTCAAAGCCAGGTTGGATGGGGCCTTGAGCAACCTGATCTAGTGGAAGATGCCCCTGCCCATGGCAGGGGGGATGGGACTGGATGACCTTTAAGGTCCCTTCCAATCCAAAGCATTCTGTGATCCCATTATACGACTCCGTTCGGGCCCCAGGCCTGCGGTGACTTCCTGACGGGGAATGCCCGAGTGTGGGGGAAAGCTCTGCCATACAGACACACAGAAGAGGCGGTGGCTCGGCGAGCCCCGCCGCGGGGGCAGGCGGCCGGGCGCGGGGAGCGGCGTCAGCGCCGGGTGACGGTGACAGGGGCAGGGCCCCGCCGGGCGCTCCACAATGGGGCGGCTGCCGGGCTCCATCTTGGCGGCGGCGGCGGCGGCCGCCCCGGAGCCCGCGGCTGGCGGCGCTTCCCCTCCGCGGGAACAACATGGCCCCGCCCCGGTTCCTCCAACAAAGCGCCAGCGCTTCGCTTCACCGAGGAACCGGCCTCCCCCATAGCCGACACCGCCACCCCGCCCGTCCCCGCCTTCAGCCCCCCCACCCCGCCCCGGTGGCGGCTACCGCCCCCCGCCACGCTCCGCTCCCGCCGCCGCGCTTCGCCCGCGGCCGCCCGTCCGCGGTTCACAGACCTCCTCCTTCTCCTCTTCCTCCTCCTCCTGCTGCTCCCGCTCCCCCCCGCCGGCGCTGCTGGCGGCGGCCCCGGCGGCCCCTCGGCCGCGGCCTCCCTGCCCCCGGACACGGAGCCCGCGAGCCCCAGTGCGCTGGCGGGGGAGGAGCATCCTGGGAACGCGCAGCCCGACATGGGTCCGGCGGCCGCGCAGCCCCCGCCGCCGCCCGCAGCTCCGCCCGCCGCCCGCCGCTGAGCGGGAGCGGAGCGCAGGGGGCCGCACGGGGCCGCGGCGCTGCCCGCCCCGGATGAGGCGCCGCTCCCCCCCGCGCCGCTCGTTCCCCGCCGCCCTCAAAAGCGCAGGGCCCCCACGGAGCCCCCGCGGCCCCGATGATGGACAGGAACTACCCCGCGACCCCCGGCTTCGCCGAGCCCCTGGCCCCGGGCACCGCGCCGCCCGCCGCCTCCTGGGCCTACGAGCGCGGCGCCGGCAGCCTCAAGCCCAGGTGAGGAGGGTCCGCCGAGGGGGCAGCGGCAGGAAAGGCCGGGGGCCGCAGCGGGGCCTGGCCGAGGGCGGCCGAGGGGGCCCCGGCGGCGGGGCAGGGCAGGGCGGGGGGCG